>JBCNJP010002045.1:0-77803 GCA_039602395.1 Deinandra increscens subsp. villosa | reverse complement strand
TAGTCCGAACACACACCGAACGAACAATATGGTCCGAACGCTCACCGAACAAACTCCAAACGAACTCCGAACTACAGAAGACTCTCCGAACGAATTCCGAACCTGGCGTTCGGAGCAGTTAGACCGAGCTTACTCCGAGCTTGAAATGCGGAGCAGTTACGCCGAACCTAGAGTTCGGCCGAACGCGAATTTTCGGAAAAATTTGGAGAAACACACTGAAATCGACACCTCTCGAGCAGTAAACACTCAATCAACTGAAAATAAGCAACCACATACATATTTGACGTGAATCATGATGTTTTGAACGATAATTTTGAGAAATGAAGATGATAAACGAATTTTGAAACTCAAAAAACGTGAATTTTAACTCGAAAACACGAACAAACACTGATCTCCGACTAGTAAAACAAACCAAAATCTCTGATACCACTTGAAATTTCTTTAGCGTGTCGATCTTCTACTTAGTCGTATAGAAATCAATGTAAACGAGTAAAACGTAGAGAGTAAATACAAATGAGACTTGTATTAACCACAGAGACCACAGAGTACACTTAGAGAAAGTTATAACACGGAAGCTCTGCAATTCTATACAAGACGAACATATTTATAGGCTGAAAACATGACTCAGGTTCGACCAAGCTTCGGCGGCTCCGAACCTGGAGTTCGACCAAGGTTCGGCCAGACCTAAACTTGCACGTTCCGTCTTGTTCTCGATACTTCACATGACGATCAGGAACCATGTATCAACAGTTATGCACCGAGTTTGAAGAAATTATGAGAAGGAAATTTGAAATGAGTGATCAGGGAGTGATGAGCTTCTTTCTAGCCTTGCAAGTGAAACAGGATGAATCTGGGATTCTCATTCACCAAGCAAAATATGTGAATGAGATTCTAGAAAAAATCAAAATGCAAGATTCCAAGCCAATCTCAACTCCCATGGCATCCAGACCTCTACTGACAGCAGATGCAGATGGGGAGCCAGTGAGTGAATTCATGTATCGCTCGATGATTGGATCACTTATGTATTTGACAGCAAGCAGGCCAGATATTATGCATGCAGTGTGTCTGTGTGCCCGCTATCAGGCTAATCCTAAACTTTCACACTTAATTGTTGTTAAACGTATCTTTAGGTATCTAAAGGGCAAGCCTAGGCTTGGAATTTGGTACCCAAAGAACACTGATTTCCAATTGTTTGCATATACCCACAGTGATTATGGAGGCAGTGATCTTGACCGGAAGTCAACAACTGGTGGATGTCAGTATCTGGGAGATCGACTCATTTCTTGGCAGAGCAAAAAGCAGCATACCGTCTCAAAGTCAACTGCAGAAGCTGAATATGTGGCAGCATCCGCTGGATGCTCACAGGTAGTATGGATACAAAATCAGCTCACTGATTACGGTATGGAATTCGTTAACACTCCTATCTTTTGTGATAACGCTGCTGCTCTAGAAATTGTGAAAAACCCCGTTCATCATTCAAAAACAAAGCACATAGACATCAAGGTACATTTTATTCGTGATTGTTATGATCGGGAGTTAATTCAGCTTCAAAAGGTGAGCTCAGACCAGAATGTGTTTGATATTTTCACAAAACCCTTACCTCGTCCCAGTTTTGAAATGTGTGTCGAAGGCCTTAGGATGATTTCCTTCGAGGAATGATCTGATCAAAATTTCTTGTAAATTTTTTTTTGAAAACTAAAAAAAATGTGTTTATCTTTCAAAAGCCTCATAAAAATAGGGGAAGAAATATTGTTGTTTCAGAAAATCTAAAAAATATCTTTTTGAGGTTTTTATGATGTCTTTTGTTTGCCTTGAGTTGGTAGGAAGTGATATAAATTTCCAAGACGATCGGAGACTGACACGTGTAAGGCAGAAGTGAAAGACGTCTCAAAGACGATGTTCGGTAAGCTAAATAAAAAACTATGATCATCCATGTAAGTGCAGTAAACTTAACTTCTATATATGTTTAGTTTTCCATCCTGGTTTACATAGTTTAAAAGACTGAGTCCCAGCAAAAACGGGTTGAGAGTGGTATTCACCTAGTATTCACTCTCTCACACACCATGTTTATGTTGTTATGATTGTTGGGTTATATAACGATTTATCAATTAAACACGAGTACGCAGCGGAAAGAATCCTATGAATTAATTAACTAACCGAATATAGAACATGTACCTTATTAGCTCAGCAAGAGAAGATTCCACGAGGATTTGAAGTAAATCCCTCTACGATCGCACACACGACACACCGATTGCTCGTATGCTAGTACTCGATCACGAACAACTCCTTTATAGCTTTGGTCGAACCACACAAGAATCGAACCTCCCTTGGGTTATTCTTGATTGCTTAGGTTGCGAAGGAGAGGAAGAGAGATTAGGGTTTATCCAACTAACATCTAATCCTTAAACCCATAGAGTCTATTTATAGATTAGATAATCTTGATAAACAAGTTAGGGTTTAGATAACCCATATTGCCGAAATCGGCCCTATAGGCTTATCTAAAGCCTTACCCACTTGTAATCTAATTACAACTCTCTTATTTACAACTAACCCCCTCAGTTAACAATTAACAGTCAGTTATCAACGATACTTCGTTAAATGTTCGCGATTAATATTAATTAACTAATTAATTAATATAAATACAACAGTGTCGAGACGTGTGACCCCGTAGGCTTAAATAATATCCGGACATACGCTTACTATTACATGATCATATCCCTACAGCTCCCACTTGAGCTTGCAATAGTAAAGGCAATAACATTGGTTAGCGTCTAGCAACACGCCAATGCTCCCAGAAATATTTAAGTACAGTTTCTCAAAGTGTATTTAAATGGTACAGTCATTTACTATCCCTTTGTTACCGATACCGTGTTAAATATGAATATGGATCAAGTCATTTCATACTTTAACGATTCTGTTTCTCATTCTCACAACTAACTTAAGATTACCAAATTGCAAATCGAGACATCTCTAGATTTCATTTGGGCACGGCCATGCAAACATCTTAATTAGTCCAATGAGGGGCCCAGTGGTATCTACTTCAGCACAAAGCTGAAGGAACAAATCCTCTTGACTACACGTGCCAAGTCACATACTTCACTACACTTACTGAAAATAGCTCTTTTATACTACCTTATTCAGGATAGTTAGACCTATATCAAGTGGGTGCAATCCATACATGCATGACCTGCTTGTATCTCAAGTCTAAGGATAAATAAAGCAACCATTTACGAATTTCACTTAATGACGCCGATCCATAAAGTGACAATTCGTTAGTGGGTCTGTCCAGTATGCATCCAATGAATACCATGTGAGTTTGGTGGGACCATCCAAACCAATCACTCAGATTTTGTCTTAATTTAACTATGCTCCCACATAGTTAATCGACAATGGACAATTTAGAATACTTGATAAGCACTCAAGGATTAAACATGCAAATATGGGACACAACTTAACCATTAAATGAAATCAAACATATCAAATACTTTATTTCATTATATAAACAGAAATTGTTTAACGTCCTTTATCCAAATACCGAACATCAGACATACATGATTTAATTAACTAATTTAAGTCCCATGCCCTCGGCATGTCTTTCAAGCTTCGGCCTCGACAAAGCTTTCGTGAAAGGATCAGCTAAGTTACTATCTGTGTGAACTTTGAGTAATTTGATTTCACCTAGTTCGATCTGCTCACGAACATAGTGATATCTCCTGGCATAGTGTCTGGCGCCCTTCTGAACTCCAGGTTCTTTGGCGATGACTAATGCACCCGAGTTATCGCAGTACATGTCGATAGGTAAGTTACTTGTAGGGATCACATCAAGCCCACAAATATACTTCCTTATCCAGACAGCCTCCATTGCAGCTTCTGAAGCAGCAATGTACTCAGACTCTGTTGCAGACATAGCAACTGTGGTTTGTTTCTTGCTTTTCCAATCCACAGCGCCTCCATTCAGAACGAAGACGTACCCAGACTGAGACTTCGTGTCATCTCTATCAGTCTGAAATCCAGCATCACAGTATCCGGTCACTTTGAGCTCTTGATCTGGATTTCCCCCATATACCAAAAACAAATCTCTAGTAGCTCGTAGGTACTTGAGAATGGTCTTAACAGCAGTCCAGTGACTTTCACCTGGATTCTGTTGATAACGGCTAACGATATTCTGTGCGAACGCTATATCAGGTCTAGTGCATCTCACCGCATACATTATAGAGCCTACAGCCGAAGCATAAGGAACTCTTTGCATACGCTTCACCTCATCAGGTGTAGAAGCACCTTGTTTGACCGACAGACCAAGTCCTTCCTGCATTGGTACTATACCACGCTTGGAATTCTCCATCTTGAATCGCTTCAAGATCTTATCAATATAAGCACTTTGACTTAGTCCAATCAACCGCTTAGTTCTATCTCTATAGATCTTGATTCCCAGAATAAATGCTGCTTCTCCCAAGTCTTTCATGGCAAAACACTTTCCAAGATGGGATTTTACATCTTGCAACATTGGAATGTGTTTTCCTATTATCAATATGTCATCTACATATAAGACAAGGAAAGTAACATTACTCCCACTAGCTTTGCGATATACACATGGCTCATCGGGATTCTGAACGAAACCAAACTTTTTGATTTCTTCATCAAACCGTTTATTCCAACTCCTCGATGCTTGCTTTAGTCCATAAATGGACCTTTGAAGCTTGCATACTTGGTTGGGATGTTTTGGATCAATGAACCCTTCAGGTTGATCCATATAGACTTCTTCATCCAAGTAACCATTTAAGAAGGCAGTCTTAACATCCATTTGCCATATCTCAAAGTCATAGTACGCTGCTATGGCTAAGAGAATCCTAATGGCTCTAATGTCTGCTACTGGTGAAAAGGTCTCATCATAGTCAACGCCAAAACGTTGAGTATAACCTTTCGCCACGAGACGAGCTTTATAGGTGTGTACATTTCCATCCATGTCGGTCTTCTTCTTGAAGAGCCATTTACTCCCAACGGTTCTTGCGTTAGGAGGAAGATCAACCAGGGTCCAAACGTGGTTATCTTGCATGGATTGCATTTCCACGTTCGCTGCTTCAAGCCATTTGTCAGATTCCGGATCTGATAATGCAGCTTTGAAGTTCGGAGGCTCATTGAGATCTCCTGATACGTTATCCTCGGATTCGACTAGACCAATCCATCTATCCGGTTCACGTACAGTCCTTTCGGATCTACGAAGTGGAATTGCAACATCATCGACTTGAGGTTCATCACTTTGAACATTTCCCCCCCAAGTTGATGATTGCTAGTTGTTTCAGAAGGTGACACATCTTCTAGTAGTTCTACAATTCTCCCACTGTTCTCTTGAGCTATAAAATTCTTTTCAAAGAATTCAGCATATCGAGCAACACGAACAGTGTTTTCGGAAGGATTATAGAAGTAGTAACCCATTGTTTCCTTTGGGTATCCCACGAAGATGCACTTAGTAGTTCTGGGTTGTAGTTTGTCAGGCGTATCGCGCTTCACAAGTGCCTCACATCCCCAGACTCTTAAGTAAGACAACACAGGGACTTCTCCATGCCATAATTGATATGGTGTCTTTTCAACCTTCTTGGTTGGAACCATATTTAGAATTCGTACAGCGGTTTCTAGAGCAAAATCCCAAAATGACATTGGGAGAGTTGTAAGGTTCATCATCGACCTTACCATTTCTAGTAAGGTTCGATTCCTCCTCTCAGACACTCCATTATGCTGAGGTGTGTAAGGAGGAGTAAGCTGTTGGACAATTCCACACGCTTTAAGATAATCCTTGAACTCTTGGCTTAAGTATTCTCCACCACGATCCGATCGAAGGATCTTGATGGTCTTTCCGAGTTGATTTTCTACTTCGGTTTTGAACTCTTTGAATGTTTCAAATACCTCATGTTTATGTTTAAGCAAGTAAACATAACCATAACGGCTGAAATCATCCGTGAAAGTTACGAAGTAGCTAGCACCTTTTCTTGACACATGTCTAAATGGGCCACAAACATCAGTATGGATGAGTCCAAGTAGTTCTTTAGCCCTTTGCGGCTTGTTCGGAAAGGGTTTTCTGGTCATCTTTCCTGAGATACAGGAAACGCATTTTTCAAATGATTCATCATTTGATTGTAAGATCCCTTCACGTTGAAGTCTTTCAATGCGATTTTTGCCAACGTGGGCAAGACGACAGTGCCAAAGATAGGTAGAGTCCAAACTAGTTTTGGCTCGTTTGCTAACATTGTACATTGAATTATTTTGAACACAACCACGCATATCAATTTCATAAATACCATCACAAGGATTAGCATCAAAATAATGAACATTATTTTTAGAAACTGAAATACTGATATCATTAAAAACATTAATGTATCCTTGGTTTTTCAACAATGAAACTGAAATAACACCTCTAGTAATAGAAGGTGCATAATGGCAATTGTCTAACACAATGGTTAACCCAGAAGGAAGAATTAAATGAAATTCTCCTATAGCTTCCACAGCTGCAGGCAAACCATTTCCCACATACAACTGCAAAGCTCCAGGCTTCAGTTTCCTCCTCTTTCTAAGACCCTGTAATGAATTACAGATGTGAGTTCCACAGCCGGTGTCATACACCCATGAATCACACTTAGAAAAGGAAAATAATTCAATTGTGAAGATACCTGAAGTACTAGCCCCGCTAGTATTCTTTTTCTTCTTTATCAACTCAGCTAGATAGGTAGGACAGTTCCTCTTCCAGTGTCCAACTTCACCACAATGGTGACAGATCTGGTCTTTAGCCGGATGCTCTTTTGCGGCCGGAGGGGTTTGCTTGGTTTTGGGAACAAGCGCAACTGCCTTGCCTTTTCCCTTACCATCATACTTGCCCTTCGCCTTTTGCGGTCGTTTAGCCTTTTGGATCTTTCCCCCTTTGATCATAAGAACTTGGGGTGTTTCAGTGGCCTTTTTAGGAATCGTCTTTTCATACTCGACAAGCATAGCATGAAGCTCAGGTATAGTCTTAGTCATACTATGCATGTTGTAGTTGCGCACAAAACCCTCAAAATCCTTCGTAAGAGATTTGAGGATCATGCCAACAGCAACAGCCCGATTATACCCATAATTGAGTGATTCCAGTTTGTCAAAGTAGCTCTTCATTTTGAGCACATGACTACTGACCGATTTTCCAGTTTCAAGCTTCAAGTCATGGAGTTCCACAACTAGGTCGAACAATTCGACACCAGCTTGTTTTTCATACATCTTCTTTAGCTCTTTGATCATATCACAAGGTGTATGAAACTCGTATTGCTTCTGAAGATCAGGAGTCATACTCGAGATCATCATGCAAGCAACCTCGTCGTATCTGCTATACTCTGCATTGTAGAACGCTTTCTCTTCAGCAGAAGCATCAGCAGCTGGCTCGGTCGGCCAATGATGTTCAAGGACATCGGTCCTCCGTTCAACTCTAAGGACAATCCTCAGTTGACGGTACCAGTCATTGAAGTTAGATCCATTCAGCTTTTCTCTTTCAAACATTTGACGAAAAGCATGACCAACATTGTTTTGAGGAGGATTCGTTGTCATCTACAAAACAGATTAAGTTCAAAAATCAGTATTTTCGATAATTTATTCCTTAATAATTTTAATTACCCAATGTTTAAACACTTTAAACAATTAAGCTTATTAAGGCTAGGATCCTATTGACCTGCCATCATTTCATCAGTTGATCTGCTAGAAATGATGCATTCAACAGGTAAGTGACGATCAATAATTGTATTCCAAATACAATTCCTAGATTTTATGGGACCTACAACTTGCACCAAGTGATTTGTAGTCATGTTTCATCCCATCTTTTGCCACGGGCCAAGGGTCTCACCGCCTGGCTCGCTTTAAGTCGTCCAACCAAGAACGCACAAATTGTCCACCATTGTGTACCAATGAGTGGGAATTTGCCATGCGAATATCATTTTACCATTGTGTACCAATGAGTAAGATGACATCCTCAAGTGTCCTTTCAAGGTGGGTGGCAAAGACTTAAGTTTAATGGGTCAAATCAATTTTGATATGTTATCAAAATAGTTATGTGTGGAGGTTCATGCACACCTTCACCACATAATATGTTTATAAAATTCTTAGTTTGTCATCCAACTCAAAAGAGCTCGGTAGCTCCACTTGCAACACACAAAGAAGCGTAGGGGTGAGGTTTGCACATTGCAATTAAAAACCTACCCCTTTAGGGAAGCAAGGCAACCCGACTTATACCTCTCTTAGAGTATGTTCAAATGGGTGAGCCGGTGTTTCTTTTGAATTCTCAGGACACAAATTTTATTTTACAAACAAAATCATATTTCAATAGATATTTAGCAAATTTCAATTTTCACAAAACAAATTTGCAATAAAACCTTTACTTATGTCACAATTATCACATATAATCACATAATCTTAGGGTTTCTAATTATCACATATAATTTTAATTTTAATCCTCTTTGATATAAGTAATAACCATGAACGATTTGCATGAAACATCATGGTTTTTACTTCTTTTTAACACTTTAAAGTTTAACGGTACAACATGTTGTTCATAACAATTATCTAATAATTAATAAAAACTTGGATTTAAAATTTTTTTAGATCACAAAAATCAAATTTTAGAACTAAAATTAGGGTTTCCGATTCGTCAAGAGGTTTTCGATCCATAATTAGAGTTTACGATCGGAAAGCAGGGGTTTCCGATCGAAACAGGGTTTTCGAGTGGGTCGGAAAAGCCTTTCCGATCGGAACCTTTCCGATCGGGTACTTTTCGATTGGGTACTTTTCGATCAGTTCGTAAACCCTTTACGATTTGGATCGAGAAGTAGGGATTCCGGTCGGAAAACAAGGGTCTCCGCACCGGAATAGGTTTTCCGATCGGAAATCAAGGGTTTCCGATCCGGAATAAGGCTTTCCGATCGGAAAACAAGGGTTTCCGATCGGGTCGAGAAGTGGTTTTTCGATCAGGGACTTTTCGATCGGGTCGAAAAGTCCTATTTCATCGAATTTTTTTCGTTTTTACCAATTGCGAAACCTTTTCCAATTGTAAAACACGATTTTTAAATGAATCGAAAAGCTAGAATCTTGTTTTGGTTACCCCCCTTCCAAGTTTTATTCCCGGTAATTAATTAAAATCATAGGTGGCTCGTGATACCACTGTTGGGTTATATAACGATTTATCAATTAAACACGAGTACGCAGCGGAAAGAATCCTATGAATTAATTAACTAACCGAATATAGAACATGTACCTTATTAGCTCAGCAAGAGAAGATTCCACGAGGATTTGAAGTAAATCCCTCTACGATCGCACACACGACACACCGATTGCTCGTATGCTAGTACTCGATCACGAACAACTCCTTTATAGCTTTGGTCGAACCACACAAGAATCGAACCTCCCTTGGGTTATTCTTGATTGCTTAGGTTGCGAAGGAGAGGAAGAGAGATTAGGGTTTATCCAACTAACATCTAATCCTTAAACCCATAGAGTCTATTTATAGATTAGATAATCTTGATAAACAAGTTAGGGTTTAGATAACCCATATTGCCGAAATCGGCCCTATAGGCTTATCTAAAGCCTTACCCACTTGTAATCTAATTACAACTCTCTTATTTACAACTAACCCCCTCAGTTAACAATTAACAGTCAGTTATCAACGATACTTCGTTAAATGTTCGCGATTAATATTAATTAACTAATTAATTAATATAAATACAACAGTGTCGAGACGTGTGACCCCGTAGGCTTAAATAATATCCGGACATACGCTTACTATTACATGATCATATCCCTACAATGATAACACCACAGAAAAATGAAAAGAAAAAGAAAAAGCAAAAATCAAAAAAAAAATATTGATGATAAAAATAAAGTAATTATTTGGTTTGGTATTCTCTGCGTGCTTATGCGGCCAACCTGATCACCAACGGATAATTAAGAAAATAAGGGTTTGTCATGACGGTGTTGCATGGTTCATCAAGTTGGGGGTTTGTGAATCCTCAATAAACTCTGAGGTTGGGTAGGTTTTGCTATGAACAATTGGGTGTGGGGACGGTTAAGCATGACGGTAATTATGTACCACAATTTAAGCACTTAAAATTTTTAACTGGATGTGAGTTTATATGATTTCAAAAATTTTGGGCAATTGTCTAGAGCGTCGAGTAACGAAAGCTGAAAAAGGTTCCTCAGTTAAAGATTTGTCTGGTTTGATTCATGAATTTACATCAGCTTTGAGGCAAGTGAATTTTTAATTTCTGTAATTAGGTTTTAACTGATTTATGGTTTATTTTATCTTTCAAGTCTTTAAATGTTTAAATTTTTAAAATTTTATGATCAAGATCAGATACTCGGGGTTTGAGTCGGAGGGGAAGCTTCGTAAATTCTCAATTTCTTCAAAGTTAACATATTTTTTAAGAGAATTATTTTTTTTGAGGTTTGGGCGGTTTTTGAAATGTTTACAAAGTTGGAGGGGTCAAAATGAAATTTTTTAAAAGGGTATAAAAACCCTTCCCATGTTTACGATTCATTCACTTTACTCTTTCTCTCGTTTACGACCGCCTCCACTGAAACCCTACCTCCGCCGCTGACCTCACCGGAAAACCATTTCCGACCACCTCCAACCGTCCGTTGTGTAACCTGAGAGCCCCAACACCCTCGTAATCAATTTCCGACCATAAACCACGCCTCAATCGACTGATTTCACGAGGTCTCATAGGTTTATTCATAGATTTTGCGATTTAAACCCTAACTTGTGTTCGTCCTCTGTGTTTACTGTATTCAAGATGATTTAACGTTATTTGAAGTCGGTTTTGGGGATAAGACTCTTTAAAGGTAGTGTTGGTTGCCTATTTTGAATGATTGAGATGTTTTGACATGTTTACGAGTTTGGTTGCAGGTTCGATAATGGCGGACTCGATGATTACGATTATCGTGAGGTTGAAGATGACCGTTCGAGATTACGATCGGTGTTTACGATCGGTGTTCTCGAGCGGTGTTTACGATCACTTTGATTACGACAACCGACTGTTTACGATTGGGCCTTGAATTTTCGATTAGACTAAGAGTTTACGATTGGGATTGAGTGTTTACGACTGAAATCTGACTTTAACCCGATCGTGAACCCATAACAGGATCGTAAACCCAATTATAGGATCGTAAACATGAATAGTGGCTCGTAAACTCATTTTTTTAAGATAAAAAGTAAATGTGTTTGTCAAAAATTGTGCTTCAAAATCAAATATTTTTTCTTGAACGTTTAAATTGACATTTTCAGATCTTAACGAGTTAAATGTGTTAATCAATTGAACTTCAAGATATTGTTGGCAAACATAATTTCATCTTGATGAGTTTAAACCTGATGCACTTGTCTCGTTGTTTCAGATGGCAAAAAACATGCTTGATGAAAAAATTCATTTTGAAAGGGATCACTGTATACCTGCATATCTTGATGACCCACCAGAGAAGCACATGCAACTTTTCTACTCTTTGGTGGCTGGACTGAATGTATGCAAAATTAATCATGCTTTGCGGACAAGTGTGCTTATCGATGAGCAACTTGTAAGAGAATTCTAGGGAACAGCCAGGGCAAATGCTGAAAAGACAAGGATCACAGCAACAGTTCAGAATCGTCAGATTGTGATACTCGAAGAAGACATCCGCCAGGGATTGAACATTAATGATAGAGTTGAACATCCAATTGAGTACCCACAGGCTCGTGTATTAGAAGGTGCTCAGCTGATGGGATATGAAGGAAAGTTCCCTCCTATCTTCAAGAAGTTGTTGCCGCACTACTAGAGGTGCTTGGCTCATTACTTGCAGAAGTCCTTCTTGGGGAAGAGGACAAGCTTTGATCAGCTGAACAAGCTACATGGGACTGCGTTTGTTGCACTTTCCTTAGACTGGGACTTTAACTTCTCTAAAATGATGTTGATAGATTGGGTTGGGAATGCAGTCTTAAGTGCGAGAGATCAGTTTCTTATGACTCCAAGGTTCGTACAAATGGTGGTGATGAAGAAGTATCCGATGATCGATGAAAGAATTGAGAAATTGGACATCAAATTCATGGATAGTGGGGTGTTTGGCCTGCAGACACAAGATCGAAAAGGAAAGAACAGCTTTCAGGGAAGGATTGAATGGGCCAAAAGAGGTGCCTTTCCTGAAGTTGCTAGAGAGCAGGTAATAGAGTCAGATCCAGAGGCTGAACCTCAACCAGATGTGCCGACTGTGAATGTGACTGTTGCTGAAGATCACGATGTGACAGCACCAGTTGCAGTAAATATTCTGGATCAAACAGAAGGTATACCTTCTGATGAGGAAAATGTGATGGACGACATCTTCGCTGATCAAGGGAATGTGATGATGATATCTATGGAGACTTGGAACCAATAAATCTTAAAAGATCAAGGGATGTCCTGAACTCGTCCTCTAGTTGTGACTCCATCCCTCAAGAGTTGGATACTCACTTCAATGTGAATGAGATGCTCGAAGAGCCCGTTCCTTTTCGTGAACCATCTCCCAGGAAGAGGACAGATCCAAGGAGTATCCGGTTCAAATTCACGAAGACTAGCTCAAGTCTGTTGATGGTCCATCCAGCTGAGTCTAGTTCTCAAAGTCAAACTGCTCAAGAAGAATCAACGGTTCCGAATGTTGAAGATCAACCTGCCCAGGTCCTGACTGAAAGTCCTCCTCTGAATGAACGTAGCCCTGTTCATGAAGAAAGGCAATCTCTGGAGGTTGATAACACTGTTGTAGTACCCAGCCCCGTTAGAATAAGTGTCTCTACTGCAACAAGTCTGCCGCCAACTGTTATTCTAAGTTTCCGCCCACTTCAAGCTGCTGAGCTCCCTATTGAGATGAGGATAAGTGCAGACCCTCACATAAACTTTCTGATGTCTCAGAACAGAATTAGGGAGACTGAGATAAAAGCACTCCAGGCATAGATGTGGGTGAAAGTGAGCTAAACAAGAAAGGAAGCCGACAACCAATTCTGTGTTGGCATTATGATGCAGAAAAGGAGTTATTTGCTGTAGTGAGAGATGGATATAGTCCAGTCGAATACTACAGAACAAGAGGTCAATTCCACTCCTGGACCGAGACAGAATTGAGGAACTTGCTGAGGGCACCGTTCATTAACAGGTGGAACGCTAATCATGGAAATCTGGTTCGCGACAACTTGGTAGCACAGATGGAGCAGAACTTTGAAAACTTTGATCTGAAGGCTGCAAGGTGGGTCGAAACCGGAACTGATCCTGTCACCAATGAACCTATCGGTGAAATGAGGTGCCCTCCCACCAAACGAACTCGAGTCATCAACATGATCGATGAAATTGAAGACCATACGCTTGTGAAGAATTTTGACAGCTGGTTCTTTGATCCCACATCGTATGAAGTGGTGGTTGTATGCAAGAGATTGAGAGAGTTCCGAATGTATGATCCCGTAGATCTGCTGAGGTTCGGAGAGAATGACATCAAGCTCCTGGCATCCCGTCCAATTCTTGGTGACGAGCATGACATGCAGAATGCTATACGGGTGGGATTGTTTCATGGCACAGCAGGTCTGATCGTGGAGAAAGAATGGTGGTCGAGGAAAGAGGCGCATACATTCAGATTTGATTTGCATCTTCCTTAGACTTGCTAATGGTTCATGCCTAGGGGAAGATTGTTGGGCTATATTTAAGAGGCATGAACATTAGATGTGGGGTTGTTTATTTTTGGGCTTAGGGCTTAGAATAGTTTATGATTGGGCCATGTGGGCCGGTTTTATGTTTATGATTGGATTAGGTTTTGTAAAGGGGTAGTATATAAACCCTTAGTGTTTATGATTCTATAGCTTTTGAGATTCCGATTTCCTTTCAATATACTGTTTACGATCAGATTTCTTAAGCTCAAGTAGTTGTGTTTTACATTCAAGATTTGATCTTCTTTGGTTTATCAAGTCTCTTTCATCTACTTTATTCTCGAATCAGTCACTAACGAGGATTCCGCACTCGTTTGTGATATCGATACCGTGGTTGGTTGATTTTCTGGACCTACAAATACAAATCAAATTAACCAAAAAAAACAAACATATTAGATAATATTATTCGCGATATCGCATAAACATCTTTTATTCCAACTTTGCTATTAGAAACATCCTTCATTCAACTTGGCTTAATGCAATTCAAACTTGATCCACCACTTGGCTTAATGCAATTCTTATTTTTTTATATAAAATATATTTTAATTTATTAAAACTTTCGGATATCCGGGTACCCGAAACTTCCGAAATATCTAAAAACTAAATTCCAAGTCCAAGTCCGAAAATTCGGATATCCGAGTTTCGGGTATCCGAAATTCCGGATATCCGAAATTTTTGGAAAATTCGGGTACAGAATTTCGAAAAATTCGGATACGGATTCGGACTCGAATATTTTTGAACACCCCTATATATAACTCATCTCACTCAATGGTATAAGAACATCTAGCTCACTTGACTGGCTGATCAGCCCAATTCACTTTTATTAGCACACTTAAATAAATGAAAATCCTGTAAACCCAAGAGTGACTTCCCCCTTTTAGCTTACATAATTAAATATTTTCTTTTAATATTTCAGTCTAAGTATAGGTTTGCTTCTAGAAGCCTACATTTTTTTAAACGCAATATAACGTACTCTTATTCTAAACTATACTCGTATATCACACTAACCCATGTTTGGACTTGTGACATCTACAAAAGGTGCTTCTAGTGGAAAAATCTCTTTAAAAGTTTGAGCTTTTTATGGGTTATTAATAGGAGCAGGATAAAAAAGGTTAATCCTAATATATTATAAGTGGAGTGTTTTTTTTTTTTTCCGTCTTCTTTATGTAGGGTTATAATAATTCAACTCTTTTGTGTGGTGTAACAAACTTTTTTGTTTGAAGCGTTTTGGTCGTCACACATTGTTTTATTTTTTCGTTTACTTTACGTAGTGTTATAGCAATTCATCAATTTTGTGTACGTGTGTTATTCACGTGACCACGCACGGGCTACAAAATCTTGTTATTAACTAGGCATCAAACACATTATAGTACTTTTTTTCTTTTTCAAACCAACTCACGAACATCATTGGTCATTTTAAAAACTATATTTGGATTTCGGTCTCTTCGGTTTCGTAATACATATAACTTCTACACCCCGTTCCCGAGTTCACTTGAGAAGAGAAAAAAAAAGGGGGGAAGGGAATGGTGGAAAGGAAATGGAGAGATGTCTTTTTTCCTTTCTCTCCACTCTCTCCAAATTGGAAGAAAAAAAAAACATGCATATTTAGTGTAACTTTCATTCCCTTTCTTTTCCTTCCTTAAGTGGAACACAATTGTGTTTCTATTTTCTTTTAATTCATTTTTTTTCTCTTATTAAGTAACCTCAGAGAATAGGGTGCTAAAGTTATGAAATTATAATATATAAAATTGGAAAAAATGTAATATTAAAATCGTATAGCACGGATCACCCCGGATTTTATAAATCGGGCAAAAAAAGTATGTACAAATGTCATATTGTTTATACTATAGGGACAAAAATTGCAACTAAATACATTAGTTATATTGATGTTGATTTATATAAACTTGCCGATTTAATTTAATTACCAAATTTAGTTTATTGTAGATTTATTGATTGATGTTGATTTAATGGTAACTAAACTTGCGAATGAATCAAGATACAGTTACCATATTTAGTTTATTGTCGATTTAATTTGAGTCGGTTATTCGTCATTCGTGCACAGCAAGCAAGAAGAATTGTTTGCAGTTATCCAACATTTATTTTGTAGAAGAATATCAGAAACTGGGTTAATCCTCGGGGAAATTACTGCAGAGGCCACTGACCTAAAATCAATTAACAAAATGGCCATTGACCAAGGAATTTAGTAAAATGTCAGGCCAATAGCATTGAGACACATCAGCTTTTTCTTTGTATATTCGCCAGACCCATTCTCTATTTCATATATTTATTCTCCATTTTATAAAATCATTCGCCAATTTGAACCATATTCTCCAACCCTATTCGCCATTTATCTTATTAAAATATTCAAAAAATTGATATTCTCCAACCCTATTCTCCCATTATAAAATCTATTCGCCACTATTTCTTTTTTTAATAAATTATGTTTAAACTTAAGTTTTTTAAATGCTATTTAAATTTAAAAGCCCATTGAATTTTAAATGCTCTTTAAATATTTAGTAGAAAAGTTTCGTTGAGTTACGGTATTTAATTTATTTTTTAAATTATGTTTGAATATTTTATATGTGATTTTATTATAATTTGTGTTTTAGAAAATAAAGTTACGTTTTTATAACTATGTTTGATTATTTTATATTTGAATTTCTTTTACCAGTAGATATTTATTTAAACCAAGGAATGTTTGAATATTTATTTTAAATTTGAATTTTATTTATACTATTTGTCACAAATTTTAATTTAAAACTATTTTCAACAAATAATGCTATAGTTAGAAAAATCTTTATACGTCTATGTCTTCAAAATAATGCTAATATGGGTCACAAATGTATACAATTCAATTTAGACACAAATCTAATATTCACACAAGTAGTAATATTTAATGAGTTTGTGATGGTGTAGATGTTTTACGTGACGTCGTGGATTAATATTTAAAATTTGTCATACTCTTTATTTCTAAAATTTAAAAACTCGTTTAAATTTTATTTCTAATCTTTTTCATAAATTTTACAAGTTTAAAGATTTTTTTTGAACTCAAACTGTTTAAAATTTTATGTAATTACTTACACCTTCTAAGTACAAAAATCTATTTATTTGAACTCGTTTTTTTATAATATTTCTAACCAATCAATTAACATATTATTTTCAACTTTCATTACTTTTTTAAGAGTTATAGAAAATCCGTTACGAGATTTAATTGTTTTTAAAAAATAACTCCGTTTTTAATAAAACTTAGGTTAAAATGTTTAGAAAAAAAAATTATAAAGTATTGTGTATTTAGATTTTTTTAAAAGACATCAGATATAAATTATTAAGTAAAAACAAATTAAGAAGCTTAATTAATTAAAAAGTTAAATTAAAAAGATAAAAAGTAGTAAATGGTATTCGCCAAAACCAAACTATTCGCTGGGGACTATTCGCAGGGTCTTGCTATTCGCCAAAATAATAAGCTATTCGTCATCTTCACTCGCTTTATTAAAAGTCAATGGTTATTTTGGAAAAAAAATTAGTCAATGGCCCTTTTGTTAATTTATTTATGGTCAATGGCTGTTTTAGTAATTGTATTCATAACGATAGTGAGGATTAACCCAGTTTCTGATATTCTTCTACAAAATAAATGTTGGATAACTGCAAGTAAATTGGGCACCGCCATAAGAGCAGCAGTAGGTAAATTTTCCAATCTCCTTTTTTAAATTCTTAAAAAACAAACAAAAACTTTTTTGTGTTCCAGCCTCTTACATGGTAGATGATGATGGAATTAAACATCTTGTTGTTGAAGACAAGAAACTCGAGAGAAACCAGAGGAAAGAAGCTTTTCAGCCTGCCTTAGGTTAATTGCAATGGTTTCCCCATTTCCCCAATCCCCCACTCCATTTTTGGTGCCACCTCATCATTCCCCACCCCTTCCCATTTTTCCCCATTTTAATTGCAATGGTTTCCCCACTCTCCCACTCTCCCAAACACCCCATAAAAACCCTCCCAATCCCCACTCTCTCTCTTTTCCCCGTTTTTTCCTTCTCAAGGTCGGGACCCCAAACCCCTTCCCCGATCGGGGACCCCGAGACACCCGCAATGGTGTTCCCGAGCACCCCGATCCCACCGAACTCCCCCGAACCCTCCCCGATTCCTCCTCCCCGAAACCATTGCAATTAACCTTAGCAAAGAACAAAAAGAAAAACGAACAAGAAAAACGGATGGTGCATATGAAAAACAGAAATCTTGTTGTGGCAAAATTAGCTAAAAGACAAAAAATCAAAAAACAAAACCAAGGTCAAAAGGTACTACTACTTAGAGATTATTTATTATATATTAAGTTAGAACCGATATATTACATGGGTTTGAATAAATACATATTTATTATAAATAATAATTTTTATAAAGATTTATGTATAGATCTTTTTAACCATTTGTGAAATAAGAAACAATAAACATTTATAAATTTAAAAAAAATAATAATAAAGATTTAAGCATTATCAAGTCATATTTAAGATAAGATATTATTAAAATCTTATTCTAATTTATTAAGTTTAAATAAATTATTGGAAGATTTATATTTTTATAATATAAGTATATAAAATTATTATTATGAATTTAGTATATAAAAAGGTTGGTATTTAATAAGAGAGAGACAGGGAAAAAATAAGATGAAAATGAATGTAAGAGTGACATGTGGCAAGAGTTATAATCATTTATTATAGTAAGATAGATAGATATGTTTAATTAATAGAATGCCTATTTTGATCAACAATTATTTTATTTTGCACAGGCCACAAGCAAAAATAAAAAGTCACCTCAAAATATGAGGAAAGTGAACAAGATGTATCAGAATGCAATAGAAGAGAACATGAAAAGCATGAGGGCTTATGTTACTGAGCTTAAAGAAAATGTCGCCAAGCTGGAGTACCAGAAAGAGCTTCTTATTGATAGGGTAAATAACTAAATATAATCCATAAGTAAATTAAATGAATCGGCTGTAAATGCCACCACTAGCTAATTAAAATCATGTTCACTGATTTTAACAACATTTTTGTAATTGCAGGTGCTTGAGCTGGAAGCTGGATATGATGATCTGAATTGTCATTGGATTATTATTATGGGATGGAACCTGATTTCAAACCTTATTAGACACTTTAGATCACAGTTGCTTATATATGTATTAATCTAGAGGGTGTACACAAGATTACAATTCTGTTAATGCTACATTTAGTTCTGATTTTGATCTATTTTTAACAAACAAACAAAAATGATGTTACATCATTAGGATGGATAACTTTCCACACTTGGAATCATATCTGATATTACATTTTTCAAATTTATAGTTCAGTTCAGGGTCCAGCTTGACCCGATTCTTAGTTTGGTCCCAAAATATGTAATGGCGGCCCAGGATTCTGAATCGTATTCTAAAGTGAGTAGGCGTACGAGTCATTTGACGAAACTGAAGGTTTATATTGTGTTTTTAGTTCAAAAAAGTGGACGGAAAAGATGATCCTAACCATATGCTTATTATATTTATCGTCTTTTGTGATGAATAGATATTCTAAAATCTAAATAATGCTATGCACTGTCGCTTTATTATTAAGAGACTGCTACTTTTTAGGCAACGACATATATTATCCGGCTACTAACTAAGGTATCTCTGGGTTAATTCTGTGTAAAATCTTCACAAGAATGTAGATCATCTACATATCTCCATGTTTTTAACTGTTTTCTGAAATACAGCTCTGATGTGCTTAATGGAGTTTTGAATCAAACTGATTTTGAATTTAACAGGGATTTTGGGTTTTCTACTTTTATTTCATAATTCATATTTCAGTGAACTACTTTTATGTCAATGCTAGGAATAGGTTGTTAAGTTGTAAATTCTATGTAATTTTTTTTCTTTTTGTTTGTAGTGCAAAAAGCTTGTTGTTGTCGAAAATACCTCCACCTGAAAGTAGAAAACATGTAAATAACACAATTGTCTGTGATTTATTTATATTACCTTTATTAGAGATGGCAGGTCATAGCATCTTGACTAACCTTTTCAATATACAGGGGAAAATGATGAATTACGGGTAGGTGTTAGGCGTTTTGCCCGTCAACAAATGCCCATGACGTCTTTGGTAATTTTTAGCCACCTTGGTGTGCTTGTAACTGCACACCATGTTGTTTTAACCCAAACCCGTTTTGTTGTTTACTACAAACCGCGATAATCCATTTACTTATGAATGAGCTGATCTGTGTCACATATTATTCATCTCTGATGGGCCAATTTGGTAAGGTAAAGAAGAACTAGCTAATATGGAAACGGGTCAAACAATTTAATGTACCCCAAAACATGTATTTGAATCAATGGAAAATTAATGCATTTGTTACCCTTAAAACGATCTTTTAAAACTAAATTAAAGAACAGACAAAAAAATGTTTCATGTAAGCACGAAACAGACAGTGGCGAATCCAAGATTTTTTTTCATGGGGTTCGGTCACCAAGTATATTGGTGTTCGGTTCATAAAAATCGAAAAAATACTAAAAATACTACAGCGCCAAAAAATTTCATGGGTGTCGGGCGAACCCCTAGGCTTGTGCCTAGGTCCGCCACTGGAAACAGATCATCAACTGTAAACTTCAGGTCAAACAATCTAAAATGCTCCAAAATCCTCCTTAAATGTTCCTAAGTTCAGTTATTACATGAAGAGAAATATTAGTGTTTAATCATCTGTTCATGTTACAAATAGGTGTTTGCATGTGCTGACAAATATAGTGGAGGTGCATACAGCATACAGCAATGGGATTAAGAGTTATCTGTGTCCATTTAGTTTAATTAACAGGTTGATTAAATATGTGGGTGTTTAGTTATGTAATTAAGGGTGTTAAATCTGAATTAAATGAGCATATGTGTTTACTGCCAGAGTTTTGAATTGAGTCAAAACCCAAATTGCTATACTTGCACCTTTATTTTTACATGGATATAAGCATATGTGGATTGAATCTGTCATAAGAGGACCTTATTTTTCAAACCAAACACCCGAAATATATGTTGTTACTTCATAGTTTCCATATGTTTTAATTTGATTCTGTCATATTTTAAGATCCAAATTGCAGCTTGAAGTTGAAAGTACTTGTCTGACTTCCTTTGCTCAATACAAAAGAAACAGAGAAATATTTTGAATTTTGTTATAAATCCAAATTCCTTTGTGAAAATTATTTATTTTTAATAAAGTTATAAATTAAAGAAAAAAATACATTTTTGTCCTTTTATCTTTACCACTTTTGTAAATTTTGTCCTTCATCTTTTTTTGTTACCTTCTCTGTCATTTAACTTTTTTAATCTTTTATTTTTTGTTCTTTACACCTAATTCCGTTAAAATCCACCGTAAAGTTAATGGTATTTTTGTCTTTTTACTTTTTAGAGGTATTTTTTGTATTTAAATAAAGAGAGGGGGTATGTTATGTAAATCTCTCTTTTCTTTCTCCTTTATCTCTTTCTTTCCCTTGTTATCACCACTGACTTTCGTCTCTTCCGATTTCTCCAACCCTTCGCCACCACCGCCCTCCACCCTTTTTCCCCAAATTCTGATCAACCCTCCTCTTTGGCCACCGTTTCCTCTACCGCCCACCACCATTCTCGCCTCCGATTCGCATCACAGCCTCCACAAACTCTCTCCATCTTCTCTAAACAACCACTCACCACCGATTACCACCACCAGAACACACCGCAACCACCACCGCCTTCCACCCTTTCCCCCAAATTCCAATTTACCCGTTGCCTAATCGCCGTCGTTTCCCCTTCTGTGAACCGTCGCCGCCCCTCTGTTCTCCGGCCAAAACCACAGAAAGTCACTGGCCTCCTCCTCTGCTCCGTGTAAATCTCTCCACTTCCATCTCCTGAGAACGATCAGGTTCGCCAGAGAACAACGGGACAGTCGGCGGAGTTGCAGGTCGCCGGAGATGACGATTAAACGGAAGTGGGGGCTGGGGGCAGCAGCAGTCGCTGCTCTCTCTCTCTTTCTTTTCACCGGTGCTGGTTAGGGTTAGGGTTAGGGTGGGGGTGATAAAAAGGAGAAAGAAAATAGAGATTTACATAACACATCTCTTTCTTTATTTAACTACAAAAAATACCACTAAAAAGTAAAAAAGACAAAAATATCATTGATTTAACAGTGAATTTTAACGGAATTAGATGTACATGACAAAAAAACAAAAGGTTATAAAAGTTAAAGGACATAGAGTATAAAAAATAGAGTATAAAAAAAAAGATAAATGATAAAATTTGTAATTATAAATTCTTTTATTATAGATATATTTAACTCAACTGTTCAAGATACACACCCCTTTTTATGTATCGAGGCATATGGGGCGCTACCCGGCCTCTACACAGAAGACAGAACAACTTAACTCATATATCAAAAATCGCGCACCACCGAAGCGCCGTCTCCGGCATCTCAACGATGGCGGTCAACTCTGTCCGCATCGCCGCTGCTCAGATGACTTCTATCAATGATCTCGCCACCAATTACGCCACTTGTGTTCGCCTCGTCAAGGTATCCCCCCTTTCCTTACTTAGATCAAACACAACAAAAAAAAAAAAAAACCCCTTTTTTAGGCACCAAGAATACTGGAACTATTATTATTGATTAAATGAAACATGTAGTTAATTGATCATTCTGATGTAATTTGGAGTAATACAAGGATTGTATTTTTCGGCAATCTCTACATGTGTGATCATAAAACAAAACATAATTCATAAATCATGAACCCTAACAAATGGAAACCTCTTTTTATAACTGGAATTATTGATTAAATCAAAGATGTAGTTAGTTTTTGCAACTCATCAACCACTGCATTTGAACATTATGATGTAGTTTGGAGTAACAGAAAGTTTGTATTTTTGTTAGGGTTTATAATTATTTATAAATTATGTTTTGTAGGAAGCAGCCTCAGCAGGGGCAAAACTTGTTTGCTTCCCTGAAAACTTCTCATTTGTTGGTGCCAAGGATGGGGAAAGCCTTAAAATTGCAGAACCTTTAGATGGACCGATTATGAATCGATATTGTGCTCTTGCAAAGTAAGCTTATATAGTCCAGTTTGTCTATTTTGGAAATGTTGAAAAGATGAAGTTTTTATTGTGAGAAATGACAGGGATTCAAAAATGTGGCTTTCACTTGGAGGGTTCCAAGAAAGAGGGTCAGATGATGCACATTTATGTAATTCTCATGTTCTGATTGATGATGATGGAAATATTAGAACCGCCTACAAGAAAATGCACTTGTGAGTCAAAAGATTTGCAAATTGTACCTTTTTGTTTGTGTAAATCTTAGTAGAATAGTTGTGGTTTTTTTTTCTTGATATGTGAAGGTTTGATGTGGATGTTCCTGGTGGGGCAGTTTTTAAAGAGAGCAGCTTTACAGAAGCAGGTATGTGAGTCATTACATTAATTTAGTTTAGTTAGCATTTTTATTGTGATACGATTCCACAGCTGGGTTAGGGTCAAAATGGGTCGAGTCTGACCCGGTTGGTGCTGGGGGGCGGGAAAGCAAATAGGAAAAGAATTGGGGGTGATCCAGAAATTTAGGAGGTGGGTGAAGTGGGCGAAAACTACCGGAAGTTATCTTTATTTAATGCCAAGTATTGTCTAGATTAGTTTGTCTTGTTTTTGTTTATGAAAATTAGCAAACTCTTGTTTGTAGTCGGAGATTAGCCTATCTCGAATCAGGCCAACTATCTTGTTTCAATCAATAGAATTTTTTGTTTCTATTACATTGCTATGAATGGAATTTCATAGA
The DNA here is from genome assembly GCA_039602395.1 of Deinandra increscens subsp. villosa. Classification (NCBI taxonomy): domain Eukaryota; kingdom Viridiplantae; phylum Streptophyta; class Magnoliopsida; order Asterales; family Asteraceae; genus Deinandra; species Deinandra increscens. The sequence continues at coordinate 54,339 of JBCNJP010002045.1, read as the reverse complement.
AATGTGCTACTTATGTTTGTGAATTTAAATTCAAAGTTTTGCAGGGAAGGAAATAGTTGCTGTGGATAGCCCCTTTGGACGTTTGGGTCTGACCGTATGTTATGATTTGAGGTTCCCGGAGGTTTATCAACAGCTACGGTTCCACCATGGAGCACAGGTTAAAATCATTCCGCACTCTCTATAGCCTCTAAGCTTTAGTTATAGGTGGTAAAATTGACGGATAGGACTGGTTGGGTAACGGGTCAAACGGGTAACGCTGGTGCATGTCAATTTGTTCGTAAATTAGCGTTTTAAATATGATAGTAAAGTAATATTATTTTAATATGTGTATTAATATAACTTTAGACCTGTTTCTTTTTAAGTGACTTTCTCTATTTTATCTATTTGACTTGAAATGTAAATAGGTTGAAATTGCCAACTTTGTTTTTTTCTCTACTTTTTGGATCACTAATTGTTTATATGCCTTTCAAATGATATGTAGGTTTTGTTAGTTCCTGCTGCATTTACAAAAGTAACTGGTGAGGCACATTGGGAGATTCTTCTACGTGCCCGTGCGATAGAGACTCAGTGTTATGTATGCCATTTAAAATCTCCAATCTATGATATTATATATATATAGGGTTAGGTTCAAATGAGAACTGTTTCCTTTGAGAACTTTTGAGAACCATTCTGGAAATTAGTGGCTCAGAATGGTTCTCAAAAGTTCTAAAAAAAAAGTTCTTATTTGAACCTAACTCTATATATATTATCATTTTATGTCTGCAGTATGTAAATGACTTGGCTGTTCTGTGGGTGTAACAAATAATATAATGTTGGATATCAGGTGGTAGCTGCTGCACAAGGCGGGAAACATAGTGAAAAAAGAGAGAGCTTTGGTGATACATTGATTATTGATCCATGGGGGAAGGTGATTGGTCGTTTACCAGGTAAAAACTATGCTGTTTCTTTCTTTCTGAGAAGATAGTAAGTAATTTGATAATGCAACTTAATTAGCACATATTCTTAGGGGTGAGCATGGGTCGGTTTGGGTCGGTTTTGACCCTTAACGTGACCATAACCGAATTTCGGTTAATTCAAAAATCTCTTCCATGACCATAACCGATTGTCGGTTTGGTTAACGGTTAATTAATTTCGGTTAACCAAGAAAAAGATTAACTAATCATTGCTTATTCACTTTGTGGGCCAAATGTAGCAAAATAAACTATTAAATAAGCAGGCAATAAGCTTAATGGATCACCCATGTTTAAGGTGCTTTAATTAAAAAGAATTATGAGCCCTCTTTATTTATAAGGGAGCCTCCCTATATTAGGTTTTGTTGAGAGGCAATGTGGGATAGGAAGACTTTCTTTACTCATAAACCTATCAACTCCTGCTCTCAACTAATCAAATTAGGCTCTGTTCGGATTTGTCAACATTTAGAAAAACAAAAACAAAGAAGTGAACAAAAAAATGAATGTGTGCAAGTACTACAGTGGGGATCGACAAGCTATGTGCTTGCATGAGAATTGCAATTACACTCCCTTGTGGTGTTATTTTTCCGACAAAGGGGTCATTTTTTTTATTTTGTATATGAGGCGATGGCCCATGAGGAAGGGCTATGGATATCACAGATTCAAGACCTGTGGATATCTCAAATGACTAATAGTTCATTTGTAATTTAATATTTCAGTTCCACTTTCAGTGATATTTGCGCTTAATATCATTTCAACTACAAGAAATATAACTATCTCTATATATATAAACTCCCAAATCGAAAATTTAAAATCATATATTTTGCCCCTTAATTAATTACAATACAACTATCTTCCTATAAATTACAAACATCATTGTATCACATAAATAGCATGGGAATCTTTCATGTCGGTTCGGTTTCGGTTATAGCGGTTAACAAAATCTTCATAACCGTAACCATAACCGATTAATCGGTTAACCAAATCTTCATAACCATAACCATCGGTTATGTCGGTTATCGGTTAAAACCGGTTCGGTATTGGCGGTTATGGTTCGGTTATCGGTTATGGCGGTTAATTTGCTCACCCCTACATATTCTCACATTCAAACTATGTTTCAGATAGAGTGTCGACTGGGATTGTTGTTGCGGACATAGATTTCTCACTGATTGAATCAGTGAGAACAAAGATGCCAATTTCCCAGGTAAAATCTTTGTTATTATTAATATATCCAGGCGCCATTTTCTGTCACTTTGATGCTAGAGGTGGCAACATAGGTGGGTTTTAAACTAGTCATGTTTTGATACAAGTCGATCCGCAAACACTTTTTTCTCTGTTCTTTTTTTTCAATGATGAATTATATAATTCATATACAAATCTAATACTCTTATAGTAATAATCCAAATCTTTGAATTCTGATTGTTTAGGGGCTTTATGTATCCAAATCTTTGAATTCTAATTTGTATCTGACTATCTGTCTTTTCTTTTTAGCACCGAAAGCCCATCGAGTTCTGGAAAAAAGCCTCCATCTGAATAAACTACGTGCCAATCGCGTTACACTGTTTTTTTTTTTGTTGAATTATTGTTCAATTATATGTTCAATAAAGTTCTGCATTTGATAGTTGTATCGGCGGGGTTGATTATGCACACTCTTGTCCATTTTTCATTTCGTGACTACCCGGTACTTGTTTGTATCATGGAAATTAGCCTCGATTGAACCCATGGTCATCCCTAATGTCGCAAGTTCAAATCATCACTTAAACCGATAGTGATGCCAGATGTTCGTGAGAAACAATCGTAATTTGTAACATATTGTTTGCGATTCCATTGGACCGGTTTTGACATTTTCTTGCAACAAACATTTTGACAACTTGCTAATAAACGAACATGCTAAAAACTTGCTTCACATATGGTGATTTACGTGAAGAACATTTATTTACCACTTTTGAAAACACCCATATAGTGTATGTGTATGATAGAGGATTAGAGGAGGAACAAAATGTTTTAACTAACGTATCCTGGGGTGCCGTCTAACTTGATCTGTTATGAACATACTAGTCCAACAACAGGCCCACCCTGGAAGCCCATTCAATGAGCCCAACAAGAGATCTGACTGATATGGCAGATATAAGGAAGGTGGATTGACATAATAGGGCATGAATATTGTTATAAAAGTTGAGGCTTCTTCTTCACATCTATCTCTCTTCTTGGAAATTTCTAGTTTTCTCATCTCCTTCTAATTGTTCTTAAGTTGCTTTTGAAATCTCAGTTGTAATTGATTCCCTTAATCAATAGAGATTTTGTTTCATAGATTGTCTTGTTGTGATTATATCCGATCACTTCATAATCCTTTATCGACATTTACATGTAATAGACGCTTGCATATGTTATATTTTTGCATCATTCTCAAGAACAAGAACATGTTACGTTGCTATATAAATTGAATTACTGAAATAAAACCAAAAGTTTCAACACTAAGAAAGGGTACAAAATAGCATTTGAAGTCAAATTTTGACTACCGGTCAAACATTGTCAAAATAGCTGGTTAAAAGAAAGCCTCAAATTTTGACTACCGTCTCAGAATCGTCTGCTATGTAATATAAAAATAGCTGGTTAAAAGAAAGCCTCAAATTTATGTGCCTTAATTGCAATAACCCAATAACCAACTTACCAGGGGCGGATCCAGAAAAAAATTTCAGGGGTAGCGTTAAAAAAAAAAATTGCCGGGACTAACGGGGTTTCGGAGGCAGCGCCCTCGAAAAAAAATTTAGGTAATTAACGGGCTTTTGATCATATTTTCAAGTCAGGATCTAACTAAAAACCATAAAATTTATTTGAGGGGTAGCGGAAAATTCGTTTCAAGTGTAGCGAAATACCGAAAACCAAAAAAATGCAAACATGTCTCGCATCGCCAACTGGGACCCCATCTTTGATAAATTTAACAAACGTCTCAACAAGTGGAAAAGAAATCTTCTTTCGATAGGTGGTCGAGCGACCCTTGTTTCTTCTGTCCTAGGTTCTCTCGGATCCTATTACTTCTCGATGTTCCCTCTTCCTCGAAAAGTCAACAAGAAGCTTGAATCGATTCGTTCTAGATTTTTCTGGGGTTTTGATGAAAAAGAAACAAAAATTCCTTGGGTTAAATGGGACTTCACACTCGCCAGTAAAGATCATGGCGGCCTTGGAATAGGGAGTCTTTATGCCATGAATCTTGCGCTTCTGTACAAATGGAGGTGGAGATTTGTTACATGTGGGGATGCTCTTTGGGTCCGCACCATCAAAGCCATTCATGGATCGCATCTCGGTGACTTTTGTGGTGGTAAATTCTCTAGCACTTAGGCAGAAAATTAACAACACCTGCGAATCTTGCCATACTTTGAATTTAATTCCATCTAACGTGATCCGTAAACATGTTGGTATTGGCAACGAGACACAATTTTGGAAAGATATTTGGTTGGATGACGTCTCTCTCCAAACTCGCTTTCATCGTCTCTTTGCTTTATCTCTTGACAAAGATGGGTTCGTTAGTGATTACCGAGACGGGGATTGTTGGTCTTGGTCTTGGCGTAGGGATATCAGAGGAGGGGTTGAGTCGGAACAATTTGCCTCTTTATTGGATAGGATCTCTAAAATCTCCCTTGGGAACGGTTCTGATAAATGGGTGTGGACTTTAGACGATGAAACTGAGTTTTCGGTCAAATCGGTTCGGAATCACATCGATGATCTTCAGCTTCCGGTTGGTGATTTTGCTACTCGTTGGTTAAGGTACGTCCCAAAAAAAGTCAATATTGTTGTGTGGAGAATTTTTTTAGACCGTTTACCAACGCGTCTAAATCTTTCTAAACGTAGTTTGGATCTTGATTCGATATTTTGTCCCGTCTACAACTCTTATGTGGAATCAATTGATCATATTTTTGGAGATTGTGAGTTTTTCACCAAGTTATTGGCTCGGATTAAGGCCTGGGTGGATGTGGACTGTTTTGCTTCGGCTACTCCTCATTCGTTATTCAAGGCAATAGAAGATTACAAATGCCCGAGGATCAAGAAGGATGTTTTATACACAATTATATACACTACTTGGTGGCTCGTTTGGAAGACCCGTAATCTCTACATCTTCCAACCGAACAAAGTTCGGAACGGTAGTATTTTTGATTCGATTGTGATGTATTCTTTTTCTTGGTTTACTTCTAGAAATCATAAGGTAGCTTTACGTTGGAACGATTGGATGCTTAATCCGTTGAATGTTTTGTAATTTTGCTCTAGTTTGAGCTTGTTCTAATATATTTTACTGCCGTTCAAAAAAAAAAGTTCAGGGGTAATGAGCGCTACCCCTGCCCTTCAAGTAGGTCCGCCCCTGCCAACTACACAAATTGAACGATTTGAGCTACTCTGAAGTCTCAGTCCGTTGAAACCTTAAACCCGTTTAAGATTATAAAAAACAAATTAACGCATTTATAAGTAAAATGCATTAAGGCAACAAAGCTAACCCTGGTCAACTTCATGTATAAATCCACTAATCCCTACAAGAGCCTTATATATCTCTGAATCTACTGAATCCACCCTCATTGAGTGTATTATAACTCCACTTTTAAGAGTAGAGCTTGGTCAGGAAGCAACTGAGCTTGCAAGTTTGTTGAGGGTTCAAATCTTATTGGTGACAAAAAAACCGTTAAAAAAATAAAAAATACACCGTTAAACTAGAAACCTTGTTATATAACTATCATTGATGATTAAAGTCATAGCATCATGAATAACTACGTTACATTTGATGCCAAGTGAGAGTAGGTATATAAACGAGGCTCCCACATATTTTGGCACACAATGATTGTATTGTATTTCAATGTGTTCTCTAGCGATTCGTTTTGTCCTGATGGCTTCGCTATGTGTCACAAAAAGTTACTATAGTCATAGAGTTGGTGTAACGGTTATGTTCTACATTTATCATTATCTTTGAGAAACACATGTTTGGTTTATTGCAAACGTTTAAATGTATTAGAAATGAAATCGCCGTTCCAAAAAAAAAAATGTATTAGAAATGGGTTCTTTGTTCTTTGTCTTGTGCAATGTTGAAATTTTCTATTGTAGGAAAACCGTTCGTAAATTTAAATAAAATAAATACTTTATTTTATGGTACGATTGCAACAAACAAAATAACTCTAATCTATTACAATACAATGAAAAGAATCTACTCCTACTAATACGATTACAAGAAAAATGAGAAGATATTACACGGAAATAAGATTACAATACAAATAAAGAATAAGGATTACACGAAATGAATTGAGTGGAAGCTTCAATACAATAAAATAAATACAGTGACAAATTTATAATAAAAATAAAATGTTTGAATGAAAGGAAAATGATGACAGAAAGTTATAGAAAAGGTTTTGAGAAAATCTTTTGAGATAGTTTGAAAAATCAAAGAAGGATTGTGAAATCTTTGGCGAAGGATTCGGGTCAAAACCCGGGTCCCTTAAAACAAATTCCGGGTCTACCGAAGAATCGTTTTGTTTCCCAGGGTACAATCGCCTAAACCGTATTGTACGGCCGGGATAACTCTAAGCTTGAAAATACCTTCAAAGCTTGAAGAAACAGCAAGAACGGTGAAGAAGATTAGAGAAATATTGAGGAGAGGCAGAGAGAAAAAATTCTGTGAATTCTGGTGTGTTTAGCCTCAACTAATGAGGTTGTATTTATAGTGGTGGGAGCGGCTTGTTGAGCACACAAAAGTTAATTCGTAGTCAAACTTTGCATTAAACGTCTTTAATGCAAATTGATTTCTAATTAACGCGGAATTACCTTAATTAGCTCAAAAACGCGTTTCCAGCCTGAACTTTTTCCGGTTGAACCCAGTTCCGCTCGAACCTGTTTTCCGGTTCAACTCATGTTTCGCTTGAACATCCACCATCAAAGCGCCACATTGCGTCTCATGCACCCACGCCACGCGTGCGTGCGCGCGTGCGTGTGCGAGTTAGGGGTGCACCCCTTAGGGTCCAAGGGATGTGTCCTACTAAAAGAAACAATAGTTGGTAAGGTTCCCACCTTATAAACCACTTTTGGTTTCAATCCCCAACCAATGTGGGATGAGTTAACATTCTATACTTAGCATTTTTCTCTCTAGTTTTCGCAGCTTCACAAGTTGCGAGACCTCAACTTTGAGCTTCGATATCTCATTCATACGAGCTCGGATTTGAACGTGGTTTGATGCGTTGGAAAGCCCTCACAACGCACTACACAAACCCATTAAATACAGAGGCAACAACCTGCGTTATCTGTATTTTATTTTAGTCCAAAGTTGGTGAAAAACTCATTTTCACACTTAGTGAAAAAACTCATTTTCCACTAGTTTTTCTCTCAAAATTCCAACATCTATTACTCACATCGAATATATTATAGTTGTTTATATAGTAGGAATAAAAAAAAAAATTACTGTTGTTATAACTATATATTTTTTTATTATTGTTATTGTTATTTTTGTTATTTATCTTATTATTACTGCTATTATTATTTTCACCACCATGAATTTTCATCATCATGATCCTCGTTATCATCATCATGATCACTCCTTAATTTATCATTAATCTTATAAATGAATGGAAAGATACAATGAAGCCTAATATTTCTTCTTTGTTGACTTTCAGTCGCTTCCCATTGAGTCGTTCTCAAATGCTCACCGTCAAAACTATGTTCAAAAGGTAGAAAGCCTTTACTAAAACTAATGAGATAGCTACCTTTTATATGAAAATAACAAATTAGCTTTTTTTTATGTCTCTAAATCTTTGAATTTTTAAAGTTTGTTAAACTTTTATTAGATGTTCCAATCATGTATAATTTTTCATAAATCTTCAAAAAGTTTAAAATTAGTTTAGGCATATGAAATATGAGTTAGATTCAACTAAAAGGGCTTTTAACAAAGGGGTTTTACTTTTAGCCGAATGGTATCATTATGTTCTTAGGTTATCGATCCCTTAACGTTTGAGGGTTCAAGTCCTATCTAACCAAGTAGTTCAGAATAAAGCCATTAAAAAATGGGGGCCTTTTAAATCTAATTGAAAAGCCTTAGAAAAATTTTGAGCTTGACTCAGTATCTTTTTATTATATTTAAAAGGGATGTATTTTAGTCATTGTGTAATATTTATTTATCATTTTTACGTTATAACTTATTTTATTTTATTGTCATTGTCTTTTTATGTGTTAGATAAATTTGTTGTTATTTTAACATTGTGTTTTATATATTAGAAGTATACATTGGTGTTTTTTCACTATTGTGTTTTTCAAACTTTTCATTTTAGAGCATTCTTTACTCGTTATCTATCTACATTCTTATAATTTATCTAAAAACATTATATTTTCTCTCTCATTTTTAATTAAATAATATTTTTTTATATATTTATTATTATTTTTTTCTCTCTTTCACTCATAACCACTTTATAACAGTATTAAAAAAAAATAGGGGATGAGCATTTTTTTATATCAAATATAAGGATAAATAGTAATATTTCTTTCTCCTACACTCACACAAATATAGAGAGCGGGCTATGAATACTCTTAGAAAAACTCATTTTCAGTCATTGTATCATATATACTGTCATTGTTTTCTATATTTTAGATCATTCCATGGTATTTAGTGGTTTTTTATGTATTTGATAAGTTTATTCTTATTTTACCATTGTACATTTACATATTAGAAGTATACCAAATGGTGTATACATAAAGTTGATTTTTTATTCTTTTTTAAAATGTTTATTTTCATTTTTCTATTAAATTTGTTTTTTCTAAACGCAACTACGGTTTCACATGAAGTTGTTTATTTTTTAAACTTTTTAAAAATGTTTATTTAAATTTTTCTATAAATATTTTTTGTTTTTTTACACTTTTAGGTTTCTTACGTAAAGTGTACTAGGTTAGTAACCCGTGTATTACACGGGTTGAGTTTATAATATTAGATACATATAAAAAAACACGGTTTAAATAATCAAACCTATTATATTTGATAAATTGTTGATTACTTTTCTTAAAATAATCAAATTATTGAGTAAATTTATCAAATTCACATTAAGTTTGTCAACTTTTTTTTTAAATGAAAATTTAGTTTTGATAAAATTGGTAATTATACTTAATTGATAATCTAATAAATTGATGCTTAAATGTGGTTTTGACATGTGGCAATGCTTATGTGGACATCCTAGAAATGAGACATGTGACACCCATTTTAGTGCTTTATTAGGATTAAAGATTTAATAGTTTTCCATAAAAATTATTTTCATATTTTTAAGTGGGAAGTATGAATTTGTAATTTTAATTTTTCACCTTTCACAGCTATATTACCCAACAATTAATTTCACATTTCACACTCGTCAGCGAAACAGTGTTTCACGTTGTGGGTTTGCGTGACGGATGAGTTTCACGGTGATATACCCATGTTCTAATAGTAGAGATGTAAAAAGTGAAAATAAGATGAAAAACATTTTCATCAAAACAACCCAAACCATAAATATCAAATTAATTTGATATATACAACTTTAATAATCACGCTTTAATTACAATATAACGCACAAAGATTAAAAAAAAAACTAATTTAGTCGCAACAAAAAGGACACCTTATAAGTCCGTTTTCGTTGCAATCGGGACATCTTTGAAACCCACAATCACTTTCTTCAACTTCTTCATCCTCATCAATATCAGAGTTTTCTTCATAGTAAATCTTACAACTACCCGAACACGTCTCGCACGGTAAAAATCTTACGTCCCCGCAACCCTCACAACCGCCGATGCCACCATCATCATCACCGTGGCGGTCATCCACCGTTTCACAACCTTCTAACACCTTATCTAGCCGATATTCATCATGAAATCGCCTAATTTCGTCCACACCACCAATGCATTTCTTCCCCACAAACACCTTTGGCAACCCCCCACCATTACATCCATCTCCCAATAAATCCTTAAGTTCCTCCTTGAATCCCGAATGCATCGATACATCGCGTTCATCGACTCGCACGCCGGAGTTCTTTAGAATCGCTCGAACATCGCGACAATCTTCATACGTCTTTCTAACTCCCCTTAAGCTTGTAAAGTATAAAATCAATCTCTCTTTCATCGCATTGTCACTATTCGAGTTTGAATCGGACGGAAATGCAGGTTGATCGAGCGTAATCGAGTTGGAATTATTATTATTATCGATCAGAGGGCTTGAATCATCCAAGCCCTCCATCAATTCCCACTCGTTGATCGTCTCCGGCTCACCAGGAGGCGTTACAACGGGTGTTTTTGGCTCCATCTTAGTGATCTTTTCATCGATCATTTTTGACCATGTCTTCCCTTCAATCACCCCAAGTGCAAAATCTTCATTGTCCTTTTGTGGGACATTTCGTCCAACAACAGGTTGTGTGGGAATCCGCGTCACCTCCAGATTATGGCGCGGATCCTCACACAACTGGTTGGGTTTGGTTGAAGAATCGAGGAGAAGGTAAGCGAGGGTGGTGGAGGTGAGTGATACGAGGTGGCGGTTGTCGGTTTCGCGGGGAGGAGAGCGGTTGGGGAGCGACGAAGAGCTCGTCCGAACCGGAGAATATTGAGCGTGACAGTTTCGGCATACCGGTTGCTTCGATGAAGTGCAACCCATTAGACTAAAAAGAATTGGAAAGCTTTGATCTTTTATAGTCGTGGATGAAGGTGGAATGATAATTGGAAAACTACGATCGTAGTGCTGAGTCAGCTGATTGGATTTGGATTGGAAGTTGAGGCGCGTGTAGAGGTGCACAAATCAATCTAACCCTAAAAACTAGTTGGGCACAAGAAGTAATAAAAACTTAGAAAATCGTGATTATATATAGAGAGGGAGGAATTCGGTTTATAAAACTGTGATGTATAAAAACTTGATTTAAAAAAGAAAATAGGGTCAATAAATGAGACAATTATTTTTACCCTAGCTTAGGCCTTAGAGCTACTTTCCATCGTAAGTTTAGATTTAAAATTGAACGGTTTGACCAAAACCCATAAATCATTCCTACAGTAAATGATAGTTTTGGGGATAGGTTAGTAATTTTAAAGTTTAATTTATCAATCAAAAAAATAATTTAATCAACGTCTATTAAAGTGTTTCCTATTCTACTTACAAATCGTATTAATGTGCATTACAATTTCTAATTATTGAACAATTTGAAGAGAATGGGTTCAAATTTTATCATTCGGATCCTCCATTTCATCAACACATCTAGTAGACCCGCAAGGAACCAATGACCCGGTGGTCTCTCGCACATATGATGGGAACCACATAATAATCAAGCCCTTTAATACCACACGAATTCATGTTAGGCCTACGTGTCATCATCTTAGGAGGTTAAAATATCCACACCAATCTAAGCCCTTGATTTATAACCGTATCAAGACCCTTCTAGCTTATAACCGTATCATTCGTAAGCGCACCCACGCGCCTATGAATGAACCATGCTCTCATAGTAACCCTAAGTGTGTGTGTGTATATACATATACCTAAAGTTGCTCATGTATCACATTCACGCTCTCAACATTCCCTTACACTAGTACTTTTGTTTCATCTTCGATCACTCCGATTACGTATTCTCACATCGGAGGGCCGTAACAGAGCCCAATCTCTGGCTCTGTCACGTTGCTACGTGTGCAGGTGTTGATTTCAAGCCAGATCTAATTGCACTTCACGCTCCAAATTTTTGATGATTCAATTAATCTTTCGTGGGCGAAACAGAGGATATCTCGATTGGGGAGAAAACGGGGAAATCACATATGACCCAATATATCTGACAAGTCGCACTATATGTCAACCCAAGATGCATCTTCCTCTCCAGGACTTCGAAAAGGTACTTTTGGAACACCAATAGGCATTAAATGAAATAAAAAAGAACTAAGTACTATATTTTACTTTGATGTGGAAACGTAACAAAGCCTTTCTTTTTCTTTATAATATTGTACTTTATTCTAATCAGATTTTATTCATCAATTCTGAAAAATTGATAAAGAAAGTAATAAAAAATAAGGGAAAATTATTACGAATAGTCTCCTCTAATGATGAACAAGTATGGGCACATTCTCTCATAGAAAATGGCATTAACTTCCCCATTGCGTATTGGTACTTATAGAGTATAGAATAAATCTGCTTCTCTTTGTTCCTACGAAAAAAATTGTTCCATTATTACCAACAGAATAGCACAAATATGAACCCTTGCGTTGAAATAGTCCACTAAATGGGGGGAGTCCATAACATAGTCATAGTTTAGTCTTTTCCAATGCAATAAAGTTACGTAGTTTCTTTTTTCTTTCATAAAGGGGTATTTCCATGGGTTTGCCTTGGTATCGTGTTTATACCGTTCTATTGAATGATCCCGGACGGTTGATTGCTGTTCATATAATGTATACAGCTTTGGTTGCTGGTTGGGCCGATTCGATGGCGCTGTATGAATTAGCAGTTTTTGATCCACCTGACCCTGTTCTTGATCCAATGTGGAGACAGGGTATGTTCGTTATACCCTTTATGACTCGTTTAGGAATAACCAATTCCTGGGGCGGTTGGAGTATCACGGGGGGGGGGGGGGGGGGGGGACTGTAACGAATCCGGGTATTTGAAGTTACGAAGGTGTGGCTAGAGCGCGTATTGTGTTTTCTGGATTGTGCTTTTTGGCAGCTATCTGGCATTGGGTATATTGGGATCTAGAAATATTTTCCGATGTACGTACAGGAAAACCCTCTTTGGATTTGCCCAAGATCTTTGGAATACATTTATTTCTTGCAGGTGTGGCTTGCTTTGGTTTTGGTGCATTTCATGTAACAGGCTTGTATGGTCCTGGCATATGGGTGTCCGATCCTTATGGGCTAACAGGAAAAGTACAATCTGTAAATCCATCGTGGGGTGTGGAGGGTTTTGATCCTTTTGTTCCGGGAGGAATAGCCTCTCATCATATTGCGGCAGGGACTTTGGGCATATTAGCCGGTCTATTCCATCTTAGCGTCCGTATCTCTATAGCTAATCAGATTCAGAGGATGAATTAATTCATGTTTGATCCGATCCCATTTTTTCGGCCCTTTGGTCGTTTTAGATCAAACATTGGCGCCATCTGTTCTTCTTCTAGTGATCCTTAGTTCAAGATCGTCAATTCTTCTTCAAAATGTCTGATCAACAACCCCCGATTCCCCAAATGTTGCGAAATTCCGGTGACCTTTCACAAACGGGAGGTCAGGTCAGTATTTCCATAACTCCGACCACTAACCCATGGGTTCGTTATTTTGGGTACTACACTGAGATCATTTATTTCTTACGTTTCTCAGAGTATTAAATAAGTATAGGTTCGGGTTCCTACTTGCAATACCACATGATGCCGAATTCATTGATTCGTGTATATTTTATGTGAAACCACATTCTTATAAATAATGATCAAGCATATTTTGTAAATAAGTATTAGGCAAATTGGATTTAAATAATCTCAAGTTTTATTAATTGGTCGGCATTAATCCCAAGTAACGAAATGTTTACTACTGAGCCCAACTTTTAACCTATTTCCATACAATGATCCCTGACTAGCGGAAACTTAACGACATTAGTTTTTATGAAAGTTGAGATTATTGTCGGTCAATTGATGAAACTTGATATTATTATCGACCAATTGATGAAACTTGAGATTATTTTTTATGAAAGTTGGGATTATTGCCGGCCAATTAATGAAACTTGGGATTATTTAAATCCAATGTTTCATAAAAAAAACTAACGTCTTACTTTCCGTTAGTTAAGGATCATTGTAAGAAAATATGTTAAAAGTTAGGCTCGGTAGTAAACATTTCGTTACTTGGGATTAATGTCAGCCAATTGATGAAATTTGAGATTATTTAAATCCAATTTACCTAAATATTAAAAACTGTTTTAGCAATTAGAGTTTTATTCCCGCTAACATTGAAACACAAGTTTAATGTGTTGGCCTAACTAAATACGATGGACACCAGTTGAAATATTTTTAAAATTTTTATTATGGCGATCAATAACAAACTGAGTGACACATATAAGATTTTTAGCTAAGCCAAAAACAACAAGATCATTTCTAAGTAAAAGAGTTTGATGTGATAAGTGAAGTAAAAAACAACAAGATCATTTCTAAGTAAAAGAGTTTGATGTGATAAGTGAAGTAAAGAGTAGTCAATATGAGAGATAGGGAACATCATACCATTACTTACAACGACTTTCTCCGTACCCTAGTAGAGAGCGACATCAAATACACTAAAGATATTCACCTATGGACTAATGTCACCATAATAAGTTACTAGTCCAAAGAGAGGGGTACCTAGTATATGCCTATGAGGTCGCCCACACTCCATGGTGTTTTATTTGTTTTGGTGTTATATATATGATCTAATCTCGATCGATCCCTAAGAAACTTTGATACTGACCCCATAAAATTTTCAAAACGACCTTATAAAATTTTAAGACTAACCAAAGAAAAGTTAATTTACAATTTAAAATTTTACCAATATAAATCGAATAACTATATAAAGAGTCAAGCTCATTACTTCATTGATTCTTATTAATTATAAACCAAACTCAAATACACAATATTTTAATATAAAAAACCTAGCTTTCACGCATTTACATTCTATCTCACCCTTAAAATCAAATAGTTGACCAACCCCTTTATCCCTATCGATTCTCACCTTCAAGATTGTTGTTGTTGTCGGAGCAAATAGAACAAACTATCGACCGACATCATTGTAGATACAGTAGCCGTCCCATCTCAAATCATATCCTTAACAACCCAAATCTTCGTTTAAGTATTTTTTAAATCTCTTTAAATTTTACTTTATCATTTGATTACTTGAATTAATATTGATTATTTTGCTTAACTTTAACCTTTTTTTAATAATGTTAGATTGTTGGTTAAGTATATTGTTCTTAATAACTTCATTTGGATTTGAATTTGTTAATGTAACTTGACCTCACAAGACCCGGATCAAAAGAAAAAATTTGATAGTTAGCGATACACAGGCAACCTTCTGAAATTTTCAACCCCAATAAAAAAAATTCTGAGTACACTACTCTTGTCCAAAATCGGGCTTGTCAAAATGGAATCGTGCTCACTGGTGGACCAAAAGAGGTACTTGGGCCTAATTCCAAATAACCACCATGCGCATCACAGACATGATTTTTTTTATTTTTTTTGCAATATTTAAAAAATATGATAGAATTGAAAAAAAGTTCTTTCTAACTATAATAATCACTACATCTAAACATTTTTTTCAGTACCAAAAACTTTTTTGTCTCTCTATAATTTATACCTACTTATCTCAAAAATGAATTCAAACAATTCACAAAACCTTTTTCCGATAGACGGTCTAACAAACATTATCCACTTCATAGGCTCTGTACTTTCACCAATTATATATATTACAATAAGATTTGTAAATGAATAGTATTGTTTATGGTTTTTTAAATTTAGCCACAACTCTTTACTTTCTTAACAATTTAGTCCTTTGTTTGTTTTGGTTTTTTAGGATTTTGCCACAGGTTTTGTTTTCGTTACATTTTAGTCATCCGCTTTTTTCGTTTTTCATCCCTAACTTTTAAAGTTATTATTTTTTGTTTTAAGTTCGTCTTCTTCTACTCTGGCCACGAAACTTTTACAGTTTTACGTTTTTTTACTTTCGTTTCACATATGTTTCATACTTTTACGTTTTATACCCTCTAACTTTTAAAGTTTTTTTAAAAGTTTATAGTCTTCTACTTGATCATGAAACTTTCACGATTTTCCTTTTTAGTATACTTTTAGAGTTTTCGACTTTAACCAAAAACTTTTTGTAGTTTTATTAGACTTTCACATTTATACCCCTTAACTTTTCTACTTTCGTTTTTTAGTATACTTGTAGGGCTATATTTATGTAAGGCATGAACATTAGTGTTGGGCTTAGTTTATATTAGTTTTGGGCTTATAATTTACTAGTTAGTGGGCTTGTTTAGTGTTTATGATTGGGCCATGTGGGCTTCCATATAGTTTACGATTTGTATAGTGGGTAGTATATAAACCCACTTGATTATGATTGTAACACAAGCTTTTCAACATATTTCAAAGGCAGTTTACGATTTCTTTGTTGCTTCTAGTTTACGATCAGCTTCAATAGTAGTGATTATTCATTCAAGACTTCATCTTTCTCATAGATCTAGTCTCTTCTACTACTATTCTTCTTGAATCGATCTTATACGAGGTTTCCGCACTCGTGTTTGATTAGATATCGTGTGTTTGGGAGATTTCCGGACCTACAATTGGTATCAGAGCTAAGAATCTTAGATTCGAGGCTCTCACGATATAGATTCAAGCAGTTTTCTGGGTTTATGGGCTGTTTTTGAAGATTTGAAGGTGTGATTAGCGTTTACGATTGTACCTGCTGGTGTTCTTCGGGTTTACGACTGCATTTCTAGGTTCATTGTGTGTTTACGACATCAAGATAAGATCTTTAAGTGTTTACGATTCGTACGGTGGGTGTTTACGATTTTACTTGATCGTATTCGGTGTTTACGACTTAGTCTTATCGGAAACACGGAGTCGCAATCGTGTTTACGATCAACTTGGATCGTGATCGGAGTTTACGATTAACTCTAATCGGTATCGTGTGTTTACGATTTACGGAGTCGTAATCATTAGTCGTAATCGGAGTTTACGATATTTTCAATCGGAATCAGTGTTTGAGATTTGATTGGATCGTAATCAGGTGTTCACGATCGTAATTAGACGTTTACGATCGTAATCAAGTGTTCTTCATCGTAATCTCAGTTTTTGGACATTTGGATTTTAGATTTAAGTTCCCTTTGCTATCATAATGGATTTTGAACCAAGTATGTATCAGAAGTTGGACTTCGAGATTGGCTCTATCACTCGTCCACCTAGACTCACTTCGGCGGATAACTTTTTGGAGTGGAAGTACAGGTTTGAAAACCATTTGAAGAGTGTTGACTTGAGATTGTGGAGAGCGGTAATTAATGGACCACACATACCTACTCATGGAGAAGGAGCTAAAGCAGGAAAGGCTAAGACTGAAGAAGAGTTTGAAGATGAGGACTGGGAAAGGTGTAACAAGGCTGAGAGGGCGTTTGCAATTATGACCATGGCACTAACACCTGACATTGCTCAAGGATTTAAGCATTGCAAGACGGCGAAGGAACTCTGGAATGCATTGATTGTTGCCTATGAGGGAAATCCGGACATTAAGGCAAGTCGAAAGCAAATGTTGAAGCAGAAATTCAATTTGTTCAACCATATCCAAGGTGAATCGTTTGAAGCGCAAGTGCAAAGGTTTGTATCTCTGATGGCAGAAATGTCAAGTTATGGTGTGGAGCCGGATTTGGAAGACAAGAATTTGAAGCTGCTGAACAGTTTACCAAAGTCATGGAACACCAATATCTCAATCATTAAGGACAACAACAAATTGAGTGAGCTGTCTCTTGATGAAATGATCAACAAGTTGAAGTCCAAGCTTATTGATGACAAGCAACGAGAGTTGAATCACATAAGCTCTCTTAGTTTGGCTGGGAAACTGAATCAAGCTTTGTTGTCAGAAGAAGGAGATGTGAAGCCAAAAGGAAAGTCTGTTGCAAGTGGATCAAGTTATGTGACTAAAACAAATGCTTTTGTAGCACAACCTCAATCTAGTTCAAGTGGAGGTGACAATTCTGAGGCTACCAATGATCCCAACTTTGCACTTGGTATGGGATTCATGAACACTTATCATGCTTTAATGGCCGGAACCCTAATCCCTACTAAGATCCTATCAGGAGAGCTGAATCAGATAAATCCAGAGGATGTGGAGATGTTGGATGTCTCTTGGCAGATGGCTATGGCTGTGTTCAGGGCTAAGAAGTTCATGGCGACTACAGGGAGAAATGTTTGGAAGGATCAAGACAAGATCAGAATGGGGTTTGACAAAACCAAGCTTAGGTGCTACAATTGTGATGAATATGGGCATTTTGCAAGAGAGTGTAGCAAGCTAAGGAAGGAGAAAGCAGAGATAAAGAAACCAGCTGATGGGAAGGCAAAGGCAGAGACAAGCGCTTTGATAGTGCAGGAAGGAGGAGGATATGACTGGACCTCCCAAATGAAGGATCTGAGCCTGTCACATGCTATGATGACTGCAATGGATGATGATGATGAGGAAGAGCATGCTTTTGTTGTTACTGAAGATGAACCTGAGGAGAATGAAGCTATGGCAGCTGACCACACCAAGGTATGTTCTAACCCTGTTTGTGATCGTATAATTACTGGTCTTAGACAATTTTGCAAAAATTTTCAATTAGAATTGTTTGAGGTAAAATGTGAAAGAAGCTCATTTAAGGGTAGATGGCAAAAGAACGAAGAAAAGGTTAAAGCCCAGAAATTAGACATAGTGAAATATAAGAAACTTGCAACTGAGAATGCTTATCTGTATGACAATGCTAAGTTAGAAATAGCAGAACTTACTAAGCAAATAGATGAACTTAAGCATAAAAACAATGAGTTGCAGGTTAAGCTTGATATAAATCTTATGAGAAGCAAAAGAATGTTACAGGCTAGTAAATCTCTGGACACATGCATTACTGAGGTTAGAATGGGTAAGGACAAAGGTGGAATAGGAATTAGCTTTGCAAACAAGAACGTTGTTCCTCAAGATAAAACCAGAGATGTAATAGGAATGATTTTAAAAGAGGATCAGATAGATAGATCTGCATCGGAAATGCATGAGGAAGGACCTCCTTTAGATAGTGTCTTGGTTGGAGTGAAGCCTTTGACAGAAGAGGAAATGGAAAATGAAAAACACATGACTTATGGGTTGGGTAATAAGGATAGAGTGATGACAGACGCGTGTGAAGCAGGACCATCAAATACTTCTCTGAATAACTGTGTGAGTTCTTCTGATGTATCTATTTATTGTGCAGATGAAGTAGAAATCAAAGACATTTCAAAGAAGGATGCCGAATGTCAGAGAGTGGAAGAGAGTCACGTGTCTAGTAGTTCTAGTAGTTCTAGTAGCTCTAGTTTATGTTTACCTAAGGATGATCTAATGGCACTTGTGTCAGAACTAGAGACATCCAAGTCAAAACAAGTAGTTGCGTCGTTGTTAAGAAATGTTTCTGAATCAAATGAAAAAGTGTCTGGTTTTAAAATTCGCGTGCCTAACACAAAAATAGGTCGTGAGACTAAGCCCAAAGACTTTGTTGCTTATCCTCAGGTTGTGTCAGCTTTTAATAGACCAAACAAATCTAAATCGGAACAATTTTGTTTAATTACACAATCTGATAAGGATAAACAACGTGTTATACACAAATGGGATGATAAGCCAGAGTGGAAGTCGTCTTACCCAAGACGTTCGTACCTCTATAGTCATGTCAATGGGCCTAGACTCATGAATTGCTTTTAATGTGGAAAGCCAGGACATTTTGCAGCTAACTGTGTGAATAGACCTTACCAACCATACTATCCGCAAAACCCACGGACTAGTATGTTGGAAAGAATGATGACAGGAGAAAAACAAAAACAAAAGCAGAAGCAACAAGCTGTGTTTCAGGGGAAACAGTGTTTTGAACCAATGAAGACTGAACAGTCTAAGGTTTCAAACGCAAAGGCACCTGTGACAAAGCCTGTTGTTGATAAGTGGAATGTGACCAGAACTCCAAAACAAACTTATGTATCTAAAGGAGTTTACCACAAGATAAAACCAGAATTTGTTGAAAAACAAGTGGCTAAAGTAAAAAGAGCTAATTAACCTAATGGCAAAGCGAAAGCCGAGCAACAGGTTTTGAAACAAAAAGGTGTCACTCAAACAAAACAACTTGTGTATACTAAACTGAAACTTGAGTGGACACCGGTTAAAAAGCCAACTGGTAAAAAGGTCATTTCACCACAAAATAAACCTGTGACTGTGAACAATTTAACAACTGTGTTGAAACCAGAGAAAACCACCACATGGAAACCAAAAGTCAACATTCAAAATGAGAATGCGTCTGGATCAAAGTCTGAAATGATTCTTCAATTAGTTAACTACATTGATGCAAAAGGTGTGCCCAGATCTGTTATGGCCTGGGTATCTGGATCTCACTAATTTCTGATTCTTGTAGGGACAGCCAAGAAGATCTATCAACAATCTCTGGTATGTTGATAGTGGTTGCTCCCGACACATGACCGGAGATCTGTCCCTTTTGGAAGATGTAGAGGATTTCGATGGTGGAGGAGTTTCATTTGTAGGTGGTATGGGTGGTAGAATTAGCAAGAAAGCAGTTGTGAGAAATGGAAATTTGTCTTTTTCTGACGTACACTATGTGGAGGAACTGTCTCACAGTTTGCTGAGTGTTTCTCAGATCTGTGACAAAGACTATTCTGTGATGTTCAATCGAAAGGAATGCATTATTTTGAAGCCCGGCGTGAAGATTCCCGAGGAGTGCATACTGATGCGTACTCCAAGACGTTCAAACTCATATCTTCTCAACATGGGCAATCCTCCAACGTCAGAAGAAGCATGCCTCATATCAAAACAAAATGAAAATTTGGCTATGTTGTGGCATCGTCGTCTGGGGCATGCAAATATGAAGAATTTGACCAAGCTCGCAAAGGGAGAGCATGTCAGAAAGCTGCCCATCAAAGACTTCTCAACTGTGGAAAAATTCGTGGCATGTGCGAAGGGGAAACAACACAAGTTGCCACACCGCCCAAAGATAGCAAATTCTATGTCATCTGTTCTATAACTTCTACACATGGACTTAATTGGGCCTATGCAAGTTCAGAGCATCAGCAAATTCTCCTACTGTCTCGTGATTGTGGACGACTACTCACGTTTTACTTGGGTCTATTTTTTGTCATACAAGTATGAAACTCCGGCCCTAGTGAAACAGTTTGTCACACTCATAGAGAATCAGCTGAACAAGAAGGTCAAAGCTATCAGATCGGATAACGGAACGAAATTCAATAACGCTAAGTTGAATATGTTTTGTGGGGCTAAGGGGATTGAGAGACAATTTAGTGCGCCCTACACCCCTCAACAAAATGGAGTAGCTGAGAGAAGAAATAGGACACTCATTGAAGCTGCAAGGACGATGATGTGTGAAGCTAAACTACCAATATTCTTCTGGGCTGAAGCGGTCAATACGGCGTGCTACGTGCAGAATCGCGTTTTGTTGAACAAGCGTTGTGAGAAAACTCCGTATCAGATTGTCTATAAAGAAAAGCCAACGGTGGGATATTTTAAGACATTTTGATGTCCGTGCACGGTACTGATACAGTCCGACGTGGGGAAATTCGAGGCGAAAGCTGATGAGTGTTATTTCGTTGGTTATTCGGGAAATAGTGCTTATCGTGTCTATAACAAGACCACCGGTTTGATCATTGAAGCGTTCAACGTGGACTGGCTTGAAGACAATCCGTCGGATGCAGGGACCGGACCTGATTGGATTTTTAATTATGGGTCTCTGTTTGAAGGATTCAAGTTTTCAAATGAGCTTCACAATTTGGGTGAAGAAGAAGAGATTATCACTCAACCATCTGAATCAAGACCTCACACTGAAAGAGTCTGTGAGAAGGCACCAGTTCCAGTTCCCACAAATGTCAACGCAGATGCTCCGGGAACTTCAGGAACTTGTGATAATGATTCAGAAATTCCACAAAGCTCAGGTATGAATGATATAAATGAAAATGTTGTTAGTTCTAATCTGCCTGTTTCTGTGTCTGTGCCAGAGGTTCGGGTATCAAGGATCAACAAGGATCATCCAGTCAGCAACATACTTGGACCAGTGTCTGCAGGAGTTTCAACTAGAAGCCGCACAGGGGATATCAATTTCTGCATGTACTCATGTTTTATCTCCCAGATTGAGCCTCCGAATGTGATGGTTGCTCTCAGAGATCCGAATTGGATAGAGGCCATGCACAATGAATTAAATCAATTCTCAAAGCTGGGAGTGTGGCGACTAGTCAAGAGGCCAGACGACAAGAAGGTTATACCCACTCGTTGGTTGTATAAGAACAAAAAGGATGACACGGGTATAATCGTTCGAAACAAGGCAAGGTTAATAGTTCAAGGTCATCGACAAATCCATGGAATTGACTATGATGAGGTGTATGCACCTGTGGCAAGACTGGAAGCTATTCGTATATTTCTTGCGGTTGCATCTTATCTGAATTTCACGGTACACCAGATGGACGTCAAGACAGCATTCTTATATGCTGAGATGAATGAAGAGGTTTATGTGTCTCAACCACCGGGGTTTGTAGATGAGGAGCATCCAGATTATGTGTATCTTCTGGACAAGGCTTTGTATGGCTTACATCAAGCTCCAAGAACGTGGTACGAGACGCTATCAACACATCTGGTGGAGAATGGATACACGAGAGGGGTGGTGGATCAGACATTGTTTCGGAAAAGGGTGAAGGATGACATAATCATGGTGCAAGTTTACGTAGATGACATCATCTACGGGTCAACCAATGAAGATTTGTGCACCGAGTTTGAAGAGATTATGAGAAAGAAGTTTGAAATGAGCGATCAGGGGGAGATGAGTTTCTTCCTAGCCTTGCAAGTAAAACAAGATAAATCTGGGATTCTTATTCACCAAGCCAAATATGTGAATGAGATTCTAGAAAAATTCAAGATGCAAGACTCAAAGCCAATTTCAACTCCAATGGCATCCCGACCTCTTTTGTCAGCAGATGCAGACGGGGAGTCAGTGAGCGAATTCACGTATCGATCAATGATTGGTTCGCTGATGTACTTAACAGCAAGTCGGCCATATATTATGCATGCAGTTTGCTTGTGTGCCCGCTATCAGGCTAACCCTAAACTTTCTCATTTAAATGCTGTTAAACGTATTTTTAGGTATCTGAAGGGCAGGCCTAGGCTTGGTCTTTGGTACCCAAAGAACACTGACTTTCAATTGTATGCATATACTGACAGTGACTATGGAGGCAGTGACTTGGATCAGAAGTCAACCACTGGAGGATGTCAATATCTGGGCGATCGACTCATTTCCTGGCAGAGCAAGAAGCAGCATACCGTATCTAAATCAACTGCCGAAGCTGAGTACGTGGCAGCATCTGCCGGTACTTCACAGGTAGTATGGATCCAAAACCAGCTCACGGATTACGGTATGGAATTCGTTAACACTCCTATCTTTTGCGACAATGCTGCTGCTCTGGAAATTGTGAAAAACCCTGTCCAACATTCTAAAACCAAACATATAGACATAAAGGTACATTTCATTCGAGATTGCTATGATCGGGAGCTAATTCAGCTTCAAAAGGTAAGCTCCGATCAGAATGTGTCGGACATTTTCTCAAAACCCCTCCCGCGACCAAATTTTAAAATGTGTGTCAAAGGCCTTCGAGGAATGATCTGATCAACTTTTATTTGTCAATACTTGTTTTTAAGAAAATTAAAAAAATATATATATAAAAATAGAAAATTTAAAAAAAAAATAGTGTTTGTTTTCAAAAGCCTCATAAAAACAGGGGAAGAAATATAATTGTCTCAGAAAATTCAAAAAATATCTGTTTGAGGTTTTTATGATGTCTTTTGTTTTGCCTTGAGTTGGTAGGAAGTGATATAAATTTCCATGACGATCGGAGACTGACACGTGTAAGGCAGAAGTGAAAGACGTCTCAAAGATGATGTTCGGTAAGCTAAATCAAAAACAATGATCATCCATTGTAAGTGCAGTAATCTTAACTCTTATATATGTTTAGGTTTCCATCCTAGTTTACATAGTTAAAAAAACTGAGACCCGGCAAAAATGGGTTGAGAGTGGTAATTTACCTAGTATTCACTCTCTCACACGCCATGTTTATACTTTAAATGACAACTCCACAGAAAAAGAAAAAGGAAAAGAATTCAAAAAAATATATATATGAAAATTGTGAAAAAGAAAAAGAAAAGAAAATTATTCTGTTGGTCTTCTCTGCGTGCTTATGCAGCCGACCTGATCACCAACCGATAATTCATGAAAATAAGAACTAAGTGGTTGTCAAAGCAGTGTTGCATGGTTCCTCAAGTTGGGGGTTTGTGAATCCTCAATAAACTCTGAGGTTGGGTAGGTTTTGCTATGAACAATTGGGTGTGGGGATGGTTAAACATGACGGTAATTATGTACCACAACTTAAGCACTTTAAAATTTTTAACTGGATGTGAGTTTATGTGATTTCAATTTTTAAAGCATTCGTCTAGAGCGTCGAGTAACGGAAGCTAAAAAGGGTTCTTCAGTTAATGATTTGTCTGGTTTGATCCATGAAAAATATCAATCTCAAGGTAAGTATGTTTGTGTCTCGTATTTAGATTATCTTAAGTTTGTGCTTTTTCAATTTGTTTTTTTTAGTCTTTAAATATTTAAAGTTTTATTTTATGATCATGATCGGATACTCGGGGCTAAGTCTGAGGGGAAGCTTCGTTAAATTCTCAGTTTTTATCTCAAAGATTAACATTTTTTTTGAGAATGGTTATTTTAAAAGTTTGGGAGGTGTTTGAAACAAATTTTGAAGTGTAAGGGGTGTAAATGAAACAATTCAAAATGAGGTATAAAACCCTGGACCGGTTTACGATCCTCACTTCTCCTTTCACTCTCCGTTTACGATCTCGCCGAAAAAACCTAACCGCCGGCCAAAGCTCACCGGAAAACTTGATTCCAACCTCCTCCGACCACCATTCAACAATCCGACCACACTATCTCACTCGCCACTCATTTCCGACCATAAACCCCTGCTCAATCGACTGATTTCTCGAGTTTTCACCGTCGGATTCACAGTTTTTGTGTCCGAAACCCTAACTCAAGTTCTTGATTGTTTTCGAGTCGTTTTTGCGGGTTTACAAGTCAGATTCGTGTTTTCAACTTACTAAGGTAGTTGGAAATTGTTTTTGGTGCATATTTGTGGTGGTTAATCGTGTTTACGAGAATTTTGCAGGTGCGTCAATGGCAGTTTTGGGAGTTTACGATTCTCGAGGTTGAAGACGACGACCGTTGGATGTTTACGATCGCCGATTACGATCGGCGATTACGATCGGTGTTTACGACATTCGATTACGATCACTTGATTACGATTAGGCGTTTACGATTGGGCTTCGGATGTTTTTCTTTGTTTACGACTGGACTTATCGATTACGATTGAACCTAAACTGCCCGGATCGTAAACCCATTTAGAAAATCGTAAACCCAACATTAGAATCGTAAACTCATGATAAGAATTCATAAACACTTAATTTTTTTAAAATCTCTTTAAACTTAGACATGGTTAAGATAAAATCAATATGTTTGTGAAACGTGTGATTCAAAATCAAAAATTTTACTTGAACAATTCAATTGAAATTTTCAGAATTTATCAAATTAAATGAGTTAATCAATTGAATTTCAAGATTGTTTCCAAACACAGTAGCTTTGATGAATATGTCTGATACATATGTCTTGTCTTTCTCAGATGGCAGAAGAGATGCTTATCGAAGATATAAAATATGAACAGGATCACTGTATGCCGGCGTATCTGGAAGACCCGCCAGAAAAACATATGGAGTTATTCTACTCTCTGGTGGCTGGGATGAACACATGTAAAATCAACCATGCCCTGAGGACGAATGTACTCATTGATGAGATGCTGGTCAGGGAATTTTGGGGTACTGCTAGGGCAAACTCCGACAAGACAAGGATTACCGCAACGGTCCAGAACAGACAAATAGTGATTGAGGAAGAAGATATCAGACAAGGTCTGAACATTACTGATGATGCTTCTCATCCTATCAAGTATCCGAAGGAGGTAGTTCTAGCAGGTGCGCAATCAATGGGGTATGAATGAAAATTTCCGCCCATCTTTAAGAATCTTCTGCCGCACTACTGGAGGTGCCTGGCGCATTACATGCAGAAATCTTTCCTTGGCAAGAGAACGAGCTTCGATCAGTTAAACCAACTTCATGGAACTGCCTTCGTAGCATTGGCCTTAGATTGGGACTTTAACTTCTCAAAGATGATGCTGATTGACTGGGTAGGCAATGCAGCGCTAAGTGCCAGAGAACAGTTTCTAATGACACCGAGGTTCGTCCAAATGGTGGTGATGAAGAAGTATCCAATGATTGAGGAGAGGGTTGAGAAACTAGATGTGAAGGTGATGGACATCGGAGTTTTTGGCCTGCAAACCCAAGATAGACCGGGTAAGCAATCCTTTGAAGGTAGACTGGAGTGGGCTAACAGGGGTGCGTTCCCAGAGGTTGCAAGGGAACAAGTGATGGATGATTCTGAACCAGAAGCTGACGTGCCAGTGGTGAATGCTATAGTGGCTGAAGACCAAGACATTGCAGTGACTCCAGCTGTGAATGTGGTCGAGGATCATGAGGCAATCCCTTCAGACGAAGAAAATGTCATGGATGACATATTTGCTGATCCAGAAGATGATGATATATATGGAGATTTGGGGCCTTTGAGTCTGAAAAGATCAAGAGATGTGATGAATGCCTCTTCCTCTGGTGATTCTGTACCTCAAGACATTGACACTCAATTTGAGTTGACTAAGGTATCAGAAGATCCAATGTCTGCTCGTGAACCTTCTCCGAGGAAGAGGACTGACCCAAGGACTGTTAGATTTAGCTTCAAGAAAACTAGCTCAAGTGTGCTGATTGTTCAACCAGAAGTGGGTCAGAGCTCACGAGGCCAAGCCAGTCAAGCTGAAACAACAACAACAACAACAACAACAACAACAACAACAACTGATGAAGAACAACCTGCCCCTGTGCAGAATGCCAGCCCTATTCTGAATGAACAAAGCCCTGTTCAGGAAGATAGGCAATTCTTGGAGGTTGATCACACATTCGCTGTTCCAAGCCCAGTGAAAGTGAGCGCTGCACCTGTAATAACTCCGCCTACAGCTGCTCCTAGCTTCAGGCCATTTCAAGCAGCGGAGCTTCCAATAAATATGAGGATAAGTGCTGATCCTCAGATCAATTTCCTGATCTCTCAAAACAGAATTAGAGAGAATGAGATCAAGGCTCTTCAAGCAGAAAACAAGTATATGAGAGAGAAGGAGGTGGCGGACAAAGACCGAATGAAATATCTGTACAACATGCTGGTGGACCTGAGGAAGAAGTTCGATGAATTGAAGGATGTTGTGGGGTCCAACTCCTCAGGTGCCCCAGGTCAAGTTTCGTCATAGGGGATGCAGGCTGCAGATGTTATGGAGACGGATGAAGGAGATGAGAACATTGATATGTCTGATTACGCCCGCAGTGGCAGCATCATCTCCAAGGCACCAAGATGCCACGAAAACTGGTTCAGGGAGTTCTTCCAAGGACCAACCCCCACTCAATACACCATTGATGTGGGTGAGAGCTCAATTGACAAACGTGGGAGTCGTGAGACCATCTTGTGTTGGCATTATGACAACGAGAAGAAACTCTTTGCCGTGATCCGTGACGGCTACAGTCCTGTGGAGTATTATCAAACGCGTGGTCAATTCCACTCCTGGACTGAGCCTGAGATCAGAAGCCTTTTGAGAGCTCCCTTCATAAACAGGTGGAATGGACCTGAAGGAAATCTTATCCGCAACAACCTGCTGAGCCATCAAGAAAACAACTTTGTAGAGTTTGAGTTGAAAGAGGTCAGATGGATAGAGACAGGGACTGAACCAGTGACAGGGCAGCCCATTGGTGAAGCTAGGAGGCCACCCACTAAGCGTACAAGAGTCATTAACATGTTGGACGAGATCGGAGATGGGATACTGGTCAGAAATTTTGATTGCTGGTGTTACGATCCGACAACTCATGAAGTGGTGGTGCTCTGCAAGCCGATGAGGCAATTCCGATTTTACGATCCAGTGGACTTGCTAAGATTTGGAGAGCGAGACATCAAGCTCCTAGCCACCCAACCCATACTTGGAGATGAAAACGACATGGAGAATGCTATAAGGGTTGGTATCTTTGATGGAACTGCAAAGCGGATCGTAGAGAACGGATGGTGGTCCAACAACGTACAAAGCACATTCAGGTTTGATCTGCTGCTGCCGTAAGTGATCTAATGTTTCATGCCTAGGGGAAGATTGTAGGGCTATATTTATGTAAGGCATGAACATTAGTGTTGGGCTTAGTTTATATTAGTTTTGGGCTTATAATTTACTAGTTAGTGGGCTTGTTTAGTGTTTATGATTGGGCCATGTGGGCTTCCATATAGTTTACGATTTGTATAGTGGGTAGTATATTGATGTTAGTCCAATGTGTCGTCATTATTATGTTTATATTGTCTTATTTAATAACAATAATGGTTGGATTATGTTGCATTTTCACGGGTTTTATGTTTTGAGGTACCGGATGCTTAATGAGTTAAATTGAAGCAGTTACGAGAGAAGCTGGAAGCTGTCGGTACAAAGTTCGAGAAAAACCGAGAACGAGTGAAGACTTAGAAGAAAATTGAAGAAAGTTCCTGAGATTCAAATCAGGGCGGTACGCCCAGAAGAGAAGAAGTCAGGGCGGTACGCCCTAAAGTTTAGAGGCGCAGCCGGAAGATTAAATCCGGGCGGTACGCCCAGAGTTTCACACTTTGGGGCGGTACGCCCCAATTCAGTCGGCAGAAAAAATTAGGGTTTCATATTTAAACTTGTTTGTTAAGTTATTTTAAAAAAAAATCTTCCTTGTGCGACCAGAGGCTTAGGGTTTGCGAATTTCACCTTGCTTTGGAGCTTTTTGAGAGATTTGAATCATTCGGTACGTTAGTGTAATGCAATCTTTTATTATGTTTATGTTTGTTTCATTAGCCATGTCCGGCTAATCCACCACTAACCGCTTTTGGTGATTGGTTGGTGGATTCGTTCTATGATTAACCTATTTCTTAACTAGTTATTCCGGAATACTTGCTACCGTTGAATACCTACATGCGGAATTGTTAAAATTAACTAGTAATCTAGGGTTTTAGTGGTCCACTGTTTATTGATCTAGCACTTTCTTGCGGCAGGACTAATCAGCCCATTAGGAAACTAGGTTATTAGGTCAAGGAAGCAATTGGGGGGCATGTCTATGTGTCACGTTTAAGGAATTAGGTTTTTCTAGATCGGTAGCCAACCAGGATCCAGAAGTGGTTAGATTCGTCTCATTTGAATTCAATTAAGTTTTTAGGTTAAAGTTAGTTAATTTGTTAGTTAAATCACTCAATCAACCAAAACAGCCAAGTGGCAACCTTAGTTAATTTTAGGTAATCAATAAATTTAGTTAACTTAGTTAATCGACTAGTCAATTTCCACATATTCCCTTGGTTCGATAACCCTAACTTACCACTACTACAAATCAATCTAGTTGGGGATTTGAAACGGCCTGACAAACCGTTATCAAATTGGCGCCGTTGCCGGGGAATTAGTGCGCTTTTTGATTAGTTGATTTTTATTTTTTTTATTTGCATTTTTAGTTAATCTTTCAAAAAAAAAATAAAAAATAAAATAAAATAAAATAAAATAAAATTTAATTTTTTCCGAAATCAATTTCTGGGCGGTACGCCTGGAAAACTTCATTTCTGGGCGGTACGCCTTGGACCTTTTTTCACAGAAAGTTTTCAAAATTTTGACCATCCAATTTTCGATTTTTTCTGTTCTATTGCATTATTTACACCCCCTGGAACAGTGCTACGTAATTGGTTTGCTCTTTTGTGACCAATTTTGCAGGTTTTAGGTGATTGTGCATGCATACGCGGCATTCCCGCAAGACATCCCTGCTGATTTACAATCCGGAGATTGAGAGAACCGCTCGGCAGAACCGAGCAGAACAGAGAAACAGAAGAGAAATGGAGGGCCAGAATCCAAATCCCAACCAACCACAAAACCAAAACCAAAACCAAGATCATAATCCAAATCACAACCAAAACCCGAACCCAAATGAGAACCTCAATCAAAATCCCAACCAACCACAGAACCAAGGCCAAAATGAACCAGTGGACCCCGCCATGCCACAAAATATTCCTCCGGGTCATATTCCACCATTTCGGGTGCACGGGCACAATTCTTTACCATCCCTTTCCCCTAAATCCTCACACCATGAGGAGGAAGGGTATCACTATCAGGTCAGGTACCCAGAACAACCTTTCCGTCGAGCCCCACCACAACAACCTCCACCACCACCAAACTACTTCCGACAAAATCCCGTATATGAGGAGCAGTGGGGGCATGATTGGTATGACCCAAATGAAGATGATAATGGATATGGGTATAGAGAGGAACCACCAGTTGACATTCCAAGGAACAGAGCACGAGCTCCACAGGCTAATGTCGCCCCACAAGGAAGAAGAGCTTCCCCCCAAGAGGAGTTCCACAATTCAACCATGGGGGAGCTCGTCTTCAAATGGAAGGAGGAGTCCCACGATTGGTAGAAAACCCGCCGGTTCAGGGAGTGGCTAGTCACTTTAAGCCAATCGTTGTTCCGAGTGCCTCCGCGGTAGTCGCACCAATCGGAGCAAACAGACGAGCTTTTGAGGTTCGACCTCAATACTTGAGTCATCTACCAGAATTC
Source organism: Deinandra increscens subsp. villosa (assembly GCA_039602395.1). Lineage (NCBI taxonomy): Eukaryota > Viridiplantae > Streptophyta > Magnoliopsida > Asterales > Asteraceae > Deinandra > Deinandra increscens. The sequence continues at coordinate 23,914 of JBCNJP010002045.1, read as the reverse complement.
TACGGGAAAAGAACCGAAGAGCCATATCATCACATTCATAGCTTCGAGTCCACATGCATACCTATTGGAGCCACGGGGTTCACACAGGACGATGTCAAGCTAATGCTTTTCCCGTATACCCTCAAAGATCGAGGAAGGAGATGGTTCGAGAGTCTAACTCCCAGTAGCATCTATACTTGGGTGCAATTGCAAGAAGTGTTCCTTGAAGAATACTTTCCGATGAGCAAAACCAGTGAGGTCAAAGAAGAGATCCGGTCCTTCCAGCAGCACACCGGGGAACCATTTCATGAGGCATTCACTCGGTTCAAAGACTTGTTGCGAAAATGCCCACATCATCGAATAGACACTTGGGATCTCATTAAAGCATTCTATGATGGTCTCCTCCCAGAGGATATCCGAGACTTGAACTCCATCAGCAATGGGACATTCCTAACCAACACGGAAGAGGTAGATTGGGGGCATATGGAAAGATTGAGCGCCACATCCAAGAGGCTTGCTCAGAACGGGAGAAGATCGCGATCTGCAGCGGTCAAATCGGTTGATTATGAGGCGGAGGAGAGGATAGAGAAACTTCGCCAACAGACACTCCTCTTGGAAAAACAGGTAGCACAAATGAAGTTGGGGGGTGCATCAGAAGAGGTGAAGGCTAGTGCACAATTTCCGGTGTGCACGGGTTGTGGCGAATTAGGCCACTCGGTGGATGCATGTTCCACCATGGTTCAGCAAAGCGAAGATGTCAATTATGTCCAGGGAGCGATGAATTCCAACACTTACCATCCCAACCTTCGCAACCACCCAAATTTCAGGTATGGCAATGCTAATAATCAGTTAAATCCTAACTTTCAAACTTCTAATGTGCAGGGTGGAGCTTCAACACAATATCAAGGCCGAGCATCCGGTTACAACCAAGGGGGCTATCAACGGAACACCTACACTCAAGGTGGAAATCCTCCCCAAGGAAGCTACCAACAAGCTCAACCGACACCGGAAGATGGGATGCAAGCACAATTTGCCGCCTTAATGGAGAAAATGAACTCACTCGCAGATGGTCAAAAGCAGATAGTCGATGAGCAAAGACAGTTATCCGCCAGCCACAGACAGTTGACCGACAAAGTTCAGGGATTTGATCGGAGATTTGAGCTCCAAGACAAGACAATGGGAGCATTTCAGAAACAGTTGGGGCAGTTAGCTGCTGAAAATTCAAGAAGAGAGCCAGGTAAGTTACCTAGTGATACTAACATTAATCCAGCTCACCAAGCTTCGATTTCAGGTGTCAAGAATTCCCGAGGAGTTCCTATTAGTGCCATCAACATGTTGGTAGATGAGGATGCAAGTGATGCTGATGAAGAGTTCGAAGAGTTGCAGACACCGTTGATTCCGGTCAAGATTGGAGAGTTCTCAACCAACAGGGCTTTGTTGGATTTTGGTGCATCGGTGAGTGTTCTTCCAAGTAGCATATGTGAGAAATTTCATTTGGGTGACGTGCAAGAGGTCAGGACAAAGGTGGTATTTGCGGATGGATCATCAAAGAAGCCACGAGGTATGTTGAGGGGTGTAGTTGTTCAAGTTGGTGAATTTTACTACCCCGAGGACTTCTTGGTAGTTGATTATGAGGATACGGGGCACCCACCAAGGATCATACTTGGAAGACCATTCTTGTCTACCGCAAACACACAAATTGATTGCAGAGCAAACACATGTACAATGCAGTTTGGTAGCCGGGTATTATCTTTAAATTTATTTAATCATGTTTTTAAATATTCGGTTATTAATACTATTCCAAAATTGTTTGCTACTGACAAGTGTCCTCCTAGTAAAATAGAGGAGGATACAATGGAAGGTGATTTTGTGGTTGACAGGTTGCAAGTGGAGGTTGATGAACTCAAGTGTGGGGATACCGGTGACCCGGTAGACGTTGATTCGGGGGAGCTGAAGGATGCTAAAAACGGGCACAAACCACGAGAGAAAGTGACGAGATCGAAGGCTCAGATTGGGGGTGAAGGAAAAGCTGATATAAAAAATGAAGATGGTCGAGGTGCAGTGAAAATGAAGGATGAGGAAAATGGTGAAGTTAGTGGATGGATTCGAGATGGCAAGTTCGAGTTTACAAAGAATCAGTTCACTGAGCTGAAAATTGGAGAGGATCATGTTTTTAAGCCTCCGTGAAAGGGAAGTACGGTCAGGCTGAAGACCATAAACTTAGCGCTTTCTGGGAGGCAACCCAGTGGTAGGTTTTTATTTTATTTGTTTTATTTTTTATTTTGTGTGTGTTTTGTGTTTTGTGTTTTTCAGGATTCGGATCAGTTTTCGGTGATGGAATTGAGCAAAAATTGAGTGTTCCAGGTATGTTTAGGACTAGAATTAGAGTAGAACAGGTTGTGATGGGAATTTTAGAGGTTTTGACAGAGAAGAAAGCATTTTCTAAGTGTCTAAAAATTTTAAAACTTTCTGTCGAAAAGAGGGTAGGGCGGTACGCCCCAGTTCTTCACGTTCTGGGCGGTACGCCCCGGAATGGCTGTCAGGCATTTTTGTTTTTTTTCTTATCTCCGATCACCGGTACGTTTTCTATTTCTATTTATTTTTATTTCTTTGTTTTAATTCTTCTTTATGTTTGTTGTTTCTTTGTTCACATTGAGGGCAATGTTGAACTCAAGTGTGGGGAGGGGAATAACGCGTTCTCTTTGTGTTTATTTTTTTATTTATTTATTGTGTGTGTGTTTAAAAAAAAAAATTTAAAATCCAAAAAAATTAAAAAAATTAAAAAAAAAATGTCTTTGGATTAATTGCAAAATCATGGAAAATGATAGTACAATTGGGAGTCGATTTTCAAAATAAAAATAAAGAAAGAATAGGGAAAAGTGGTAAGAAAAGGAGAGAATGGAAAATATATCTAATTTGTGATGTGTCGGTAGGCCCAGCTGATTTAGTAAAGCTTAATTATCCTTTGGTGTTTATTTTGTATAAATATGTAATTAATTAGCTTGCTAGTGGGTTCCCATTTTAGGAGTTAGAGTGAGGTTGAAACTGATGATTAGGAGGAAAAAGACCTTTTTAAATTAGAGACTTATATATCCTCAGAATAACTGGCACGTTATGATCTTTTTGCGAAAGCAAATCCGAGAAATAACGGCGCCCCATTTTCCATCTTTTGAGCATATTAGGTAATAATTGGTTAATGAATTAGAGTGAAGGGACAGAATACTCACGTACGAACTAAGGATAGTATCCCGTGGTAAGTGCCTCTGATGATGTTCCGGATCTCGCGGGCAAAACACTCACGTATGATTTCGGGGGTAAGACCTTGTGAAAGAATGCCTCTGATGATGTCCGTTGGTAAGTATAGTTAAAATTAACCAATTATAAAAAAAAATGAATGAAAAATGAAAAAAAAAGGAGAAAAAGAAAAGAAAAAAAAAAGGAAAAAATAGTAGGCAAATAAATGCTCAAAAACTTCATTCATCCATTCAAATCCACCATTCTTGGGATATATGAGTATCTGGTTTAACTAGGGTGGGGAATATATAAATATTTCATCTTTATTACCCTTTACTTTGACCGAATTTGAGTCGGGAGTAGATTGAGCTAGGACTTTCTGAATGTGGGACACATAAGCAGGTTGAGACTTTATTCGGTAAATTATATAAACACCTTGGGGGCTCAAAGATCAGTGGTTGGGTTTAGTCGGACCGAAATATCGGCGGTTGCAATTAGTATATATGAATACATCTTGGAATGTGGAATTGAATTGGTTGCTGAATAGTAAAATGTTAAATGATTTTGAGTTGACTTCCCGATTATGATTCCATGGCAGTTTTTCCGAGACGGAAAAAGTCAAGTGTGGGGATGTGATGTTAGTCCAATGTGTCGTCATTATTATGTTTATATTGTCTTATTTAATAACAATAATGGTTGGATTATGTTGCATTTTCACGGGTTTTATGTTTTGAGGTACCGGATGCTTAATGAGTTAAATTGAAGCAGTTACGAGAGAAGCTGGAAGCTGTCGGTATAAAGTTCGAGAAAAACCGGGAACGAGTGAAGACTTAGAAGAAAATTGAAGAAAGTTCCTGAGATTCAAATCAGGGCGGTACGCCCAGAAGAGAAGAAGTCAGGGCGGTACGCCCTAAAGTTTAGAGGCACAGCCGGAAGATTAAATCCGGGCGGTACGCCCAGAGTTTCACACTTTGGGGCGGTACGCCCCAATTCAGTCGGCAGAAAAAATTAGGGTTTCATATTTAAACTTGTTTGTTAAGTTATTTTAAAAAAAAATCTTCCTTGTGCGACCAGAGGCTTAGGGTTTGCGAATTTCACCTTGCTTTGGAGCTTTTTGAGAGATTTGAATCATTCGGTACGTTAGTGTAATGCAATCTTTTATTATGTTTATGTTTGTTTCATTAGCCATGTCCGGCTAATCCACCACTAACCGCTTTTGGTGATTGGTTGGTGGATTCGTTCTATGATTAACCTATTTCTTAACTAGTTATTCCGGAATACTTGCTACCGTTGAATACCTACATGCGGAATTGTTAAAATTAACTAGTAATCTAGGGTTTTAGTGGTCCACTGTTTATTGATCTAGCACTTTCTTGCGGCAGGACTAATCAGCCCATTAGGAAACTAGGTTATTAGGTCAAGGAAGCAATTGGGGGGCATGTCTATGTGTCACGGTTAAGGAATTAGGTTTTTCTAGATCGGTAGCCAACCAGGATCCAGAAGTGGTTATATTCGTCTCATTTGAATTCAATTAAGTTTTTAGGTTAAAGTTAGTTAATTTGTTAGTTAAATCACTCAATCAACCAAAACAGCCAAGTGGCAACCTTAGTTAATTTTAGGTAATCAGTAAATTTAGTTAACTTAGTTAATCGACTAGTCAATTTCCACATATTCCCTTGGTTCGATAACCCTAACTTACCACTACTACAAATCAATCTAGTTGGGGATTTGAAACGGCCTGAAAACGATTTGGAAACTGCAACTTGAAAACCTTGGTTACAAAACGAGTAAACAAATTCCCAAAGACAAAATTTTTACGTGCCAACCTGGGATACTCGCTCTGCTGTGTAAGTAAAAGCTTAGTACGTACAGATATATGTATATATATATATAAGTATATATATAGACCGTGTCTAAGTAGTCTAACGGAAGACCTTAGGAAATTTTCACACACGAATACGAAATGCGACCGCGAATACGCACACTACTCTGGGGAAAGCGACAACGAAACGATGCTACACGCTACGTCCTGATTTCTACTACGACGACTACGCCGACGGTGACTTTATTGGGAAAGCCGACTTTCGACGATAGCTACCTACGACTTTCGACGTTCCTCGACGACGCCTCCATTATGCACAAAATTTTTCTGGACTAATAGTGGGATAACGGGAAAATGGTTAATATACATATTATGGGATATGTATAAAGTATAACTGTGACTGAACACTGGCTACTTTAACTGTTCAGCAAGATGTCTGGAAGAGGAAACGGAAGAGGCAACATAAACATGACGCCTGCACAGCTGCAAGCGATGATTAATGAACATGTGCAAGCCGCGGTGGCAGCCGTCCAAGCTGCATATGCCGCACAGGGTAACTATTATGCCGGTTAAGGCACAAAGCAATTATATCTTGACCTGTTTAATTTTAAAATCCGAACTATTTATGCATCAGGAAACCACCATCACTGCACGTTCAAGTCCTTCATGGACTGTAAGCCGATGACATTTTCCGGCGAAGAAGGAGCTGTAGGACTCCTCAGGTGGATTGAGAAGTCCGAAAAGGTTTTCTCCATGTGTAACTGCCCAGCTGAAAGCAAGGTGAAGTTTGCTACTGGTACCTTCGAAGGAGCTGCACTCTCCTGGTGGAACGCTGAAATTCAGATGGTTGGGCTAGACGCGGCTAATAACATGCAGTGGGCAGCGTTTAAGGAGCTGATCATGGAAGAATACTGTCCACGTGACCAAGTCAAGAAGCTTGAGGGTGAATTCCTGAATTTGAAGATGTCTGGGTCTGAAATCGAACAGTACACTGCACGATATCATGAGTATGAGGTCCTATGCCCCACGATGGTCGATGCTGAGTTCAAACGCATTGAGCGTTATCTGGAAGGCCTCGCGCCTCAAATCAAAGGATTGGTGACTGCCAGCAACCCTGTGAACGTGCAACAAGCCATCCGTTTGGCTCACAAGCTCACTGATCAGGAAGTTGAGAAAGGTACACTTCCTGCAAGAGTCACTGAAAAGACTGCCTTGAGTGGCAAGAGAAAGGCTGATGATGAAGCTCCTGAAAACTCGATGAATGTTCAGAGTGTTGGAAACAGCACTGGGAGGTCTTATAACTCCCAAGGTCAAAGCAAGAGGTCCGGGAATAACAGTGGCAACTACCGCCAGGGCGGAAATGGTCAGAGCAACTACAAGGGTAACCTACCCATGTGCAACAAATGCGGGAAGCATCATGCTGGTGTTTGTAGGAAGAATCTGAACTGCGAAAGGTGTGGCAAGGGAGGCCACGAAGCAAAAGACTGTTGGGCGATTCTGCCTGAGCAACAAAACCTCCCCAGAAGGAACAACAACAACAATCATGGGAACAACTATGGGAACAATCGGGGCAATGGGAACAATGGTCAGAACAACAACAATGGGGGAGCCCGTGGCTGCTTTGAGTGTGGTGCTCAAGGTCACATTAAAAGAGACTGCCCTCAGCTGAGAAGACAAGGTAATGGCAACCAAGGAAACAACGGCGGAAATGGTAATGGTGGAGGTAATGGAAATGGGAATGGTGGAAATGGTAGAGGTCGAGCTTTCGTCATGGGTCAGGGTGAAGCTCGCAATGACGCCAACGTGGTTAATGGTAAATTTATTTTGAACGGTTTCTTTGCTACTGTATTATTTGATTCTGGTGCTGAGAAAAGTTTTATTTCCACTAAGTTTGCTAGACTGATTAATGCTAAACCAATTGACCTAGACGCTAAGTATGTGGTAGAGCTAGCAAACGGTAAACTTCATGATACGACCCAGATAGTTAAGGACTGTAAGCTAGAACTAGCGGGCCATACTCTAGGAATCGACCTTATGCCTTTCCCGATCGGTAGTTTTGACGTGATAGTAGGAATGGATTGGTTATCTGAAAACCGTGCCGAAATTCTGTGTCAAGAGAAAGTGGTTCGTATCCCACTCGAAGGAGGTGAAGTGTTAACGGTTCAAGGCGAAAAAGGTGGAACAGTCACCGGCATTACTTCATTCCTTAAAGCTCAGAAATGCCTCCGTAAGGGTCACTTCGCGATTCTTGCAAACGTCACCGATTCGACACATCCCGAGCGCAAAATTGATGATTACCCGATAGTTCGCGACTTCCAAGATGTATTTCCTGAAGATCTGCCTGGCTTGCCTCCATTTCGACAAGTCGAGTTTGGGATTGATTTGGCTCCAGGTGCCGCTCCGATTGCACGCGCACCGTACCGTTTAGCAGTAAGCGAACTCAACGAACTCTCCGCGCAACTTCAAGAGCTACTCGACAAGGGTTTTATTCGTCCCAGTTCGTCTCCATGGGGAGCACCGGTATTATTCGTTAAGAAGAAGGATGGAACGTTCCGAATGTGCATCGACTACCGAGAGCTTAACAAAGTTACCATCAAGAATCGGTATCCACTTCCTCGAATCGACGACCTTTTTGATCAGCTACAGGGTTCAAGCTACTACTCAAAAATCGATCTACGGTCTGGTTATCACCAACTTCGTGTTCGTGAGGAGGATGTTCCTAAGACTGCTTTTAGGACTCGGTATGGACACTACGAGTTCCTGGTTATGCCGTTTGGGCTAACCAATGCACCTGCTGTGTTTATGGACCTGATGAATCGAGTGTGCAAGCCGTACCTCGATAAGTTTGTAATAGTCTTCATCGACGATATTTTGATCTACTCCAAGTCAAAGGAAGAACACGAGGAACATCTGCGACTTATATTGGAATTGCTCCGCAAGGAACAGCTTTATGCTAAGTTTTCGAAGTGCGATTTTTGGATTCGCGAAGTCCAGTTTCTTGGACACATTGTCGATAAGAATGGGATTCATGTCGACCCTGCTAAAGTGGAAGCAATCAAGAATTGGTCTACGCCAAGAGCACCAACTGAAATCCGACAATTTTTGGGACTTGCCGGATATTATCGAAGATTCATCAAGGGTTTCTCACAAATAGCTCAACCCTTAACAGCTTTAACGCACAAAGGAGTGCAATATAGATGGGGTGAAAAAGAAGAACACGCGTTTCAAACGCTTAAATACATGCTATGTTCAGCTCCAATTCTCGCGTTACCCGATGGAATTGACGACTTTGTGGTTTACTGCGATGCATCAATTCAAGGGCTTGGTTGTGTGTTGATGCAACGAGACAAAGTGATTGCCTATGGGTCCAGACAACTGAAGGATACTAAAAAGAATTATACAACGCATGATTTGGAATTGGGAGCCGTTGTTCATGCACTCAAGATTTGGAGACACTACCTATATGGAACAAAGTGCACAATATTCACCGATCATAAAAGTTTACAGCACATCTTTGATCAGAAAGACCTCAACATGCGGCAAAGGAGGTGGGTTGAATTACTGAACGATTATGACTTGGCAATTAAGTATCATCCAGGAAAAGCCAATGTTGTGGCTGATGCCTTGAGTCGAAAGGAGCATGAAAAGCCTCGAAGGGTACGAGCGCTGCAACTCACTATTCACACGGGATTGCCGGATCGGATCCGCGATGCCCAGCAAGAAGCTCTGAAGGAAGAAAACTTCGCAGCTGAAGCACTGCGAGGTATAGATGGCCATTCTGAGGTTAAGTCCGACGGACTCAGATACTACAATGACAAAATTTGGGTTCCTTTACTTGGAAATCTTCGTGAGCTCGTGATGGACGAGGCTCACAAGTCAAGATATTCGGTGCACCCTGGATCGGATAAAATGTACCAGGATTTGAAGAGTTTGTATTGGTGGCCGAACATGAAAGCCGACATTGCGCGATATGTGGCTAAGTGTCTTACATGCTCAAGGGTTAAGGTTGAGTATCAAAAGCCTGCGGGATTATTGCAGCAACCCAAGATCCCAGAATGGAAATGGGAGGATATCTCCATGGATTTCGTGACGGGATTACCTCATAGGTCGAATCGACCGGATGCGATTTGGGTTATCATTGATCGATTAACCAAATCTGCACATTTTATCCCGATGAAGGAAACTGATAATATGGACAAGTTAACGAAACTGTACATTGACCGAATTGTGGCACGGCATGGAGTGCCTAAGACTATTATCTCTGATAGAGATCCTCGATTTACTTCCCGACTATGGCAATCTATGCAAGAATCACTGGGAACCAGACTGGATATGAGTACAGCTTATCACCCGCAGACTGACGGTCAGACGGAACGAACGATTCAGACTTTAGAAGATATGCTCCGAGCTTGTGTTCTCGACTTCGATAAAGACTGGGAGGCTCACCTTCCGTTGGTGGAGTTCTCCTACAACAACAGTTATCATTCAAGTATAGGTGCTGCACCTTTTGAAGCACTTTATGGCAGAAAATGTAGATCGCCCGTGTGTTGGGCTGAAACGGGTGAGAAAGGAATCACTGGACCGGAACTCATTCATGATACGACCGAACGGATAATTCAAATCAGAAAACGGATAGCCGCAGCACGTGACAGACAAAAGAGCTATGCCGACAAACGCCGTAAACCTTTGAAGTTCGAGGTAGGCGACAAAGTGTTATTGAAGGTATCCCCCTGGAAAGGAGTGGTACGCTTCGGAAAGCGTGGAAAGTTAAATCCTCGCTACATCGGTCCGTTTGAAATAATTGGGACAGTAGGCCCGGTGGCCTACCGATTGCAACTCCCTGCTGAACTCGATGGAGTTCACAACGTGTTTCACGTTTCCAACCTAAAGAAATGTCTGGCTGAAGACACTGAAATAATTCCCTTGGAGGAATTGGAAATTGACGAACATCTGAGATTTATTGAGCAACCAGTAGAAATCATGGGACGCGAGGAGAAAGCCCTCAAACGTAGCAAGATTCCGATCGTCAAGGTACGATGGAACTCAAAACGTGGACCTGAATATACTTGGGAACGTGAGGATCAGATGAAGAAAAAGTATCCTCACCTGTTCGAGCAAACGTCCACGGAAACTCAAGGTATGATTTAATTTTGGGGACCAAAATTCCTTAACGGAAGGAGGATGTGACAACCCTAAAAACTTTTTGCTTTCTTTCCCCAGCGACGACAGCAACGACGACAGCTGATGCTGCGAACGCTACGACACAAGAATAATTTTCGGGACGAAAATTCCAATTTCAGGGGAATGATGTGACACCCGAGAATTTCAAGGTTAACTTCCGTTAGACAAATCCGTTAGTTACGTTATAAGTAAGTAACTAATGCTTAACTAGGCCGAATACGTCCACGACCTTTGGTTGATCACCGAACCCGTCCATATGTGTTATGTGTTCATCATTGATTGTCTTTATGTGCAATGTGATTTAAATACATGACTTATTATTGTGAATAGCATGATTAATTGTAAATACTTGATTATGTGAAAATTGCCTAAATTTGGTAGTCAGCGAAACTAGCCTAGCGAAACTGTGTCACCGGGCATTGCCTAGCGAAAGTGCTGCCCGTGCACCTAGCGAAACTGCCTAGCGAAACTGTGCTAGCGAAACTAAGACCTGACCTAAAAACCAAACTTGTGAAATTTGCTTAAGTGTTATGCAATGACTTACATGATTATGCCATGATGAAACATGCTTGATATCTGATTTATATGAACCCTTGTTTATGATCAACCATTGGTGTCGTGTGTCGGTATGTCGAGTCATAGTTGCAACGTGCTATGTTATGGGCCATAGTGACGTTAAGTAAAGATTAGACACGAAACTAATACTTAAGACCTAAACGTGTTCTAGGTCTTCGTTAAGCAAACATAACTTGGATACTTAGCAAGTGTAGCAGTGCAACCCAAGGTGAGTGTCACTAACCTGTTTACCGTGAGCCTGTTTAGGCCACACCGAATAACTTAACGAAAAACAATGCTGAATAAACTCTAGAGTGCTAGGCACCTACCAATGAACAAGAGAACTCGGGAATGCTCGGCACCCACTTGATGAACTGAAGTGTTTTATGGGAAACACTTGTGGACTTAAACAAACTATTTCTGAAACAAAACTGAAAACATTTTAATATGGCTAGTGTAGGTTAAAGTCTGAACCATATGATATCACATGTTTTCTAAGGATGCCTTATAACTTAAAAGTCCTCAACTAAAATTGTGCCATTAATTGTAAAGCGAGGGGATGTTGGGTAGATCTACTGGAGTTTGACAAACTCCGCCCCGTGGCACGGGGAGTGCACGGAGGAACAATATCAGCCTATTGGACCGTAGTCCCGGGGAGGACACGGGGGAGGCAAAAACCGCGATGACGTAGGTCCGCACCGTACGGGATGGCTCGGCCCCCACAAAATAAGTCAGCTTTGGTACAAACTTCCTTAGAGCATGGAACAACGGATTAGCTACCCGCGATATCGGTTGAGTCCTTTAACTTTACGGAACTAGTACATACCCGATGACGTAGGTCACGGACAAACCATTTATAAACTGAGATTTAATTACGAGCATTGCTTTTCACAAATAAATAACTTGTAAGTATACCTTGACACGAATTATGATTATGAGACCGGGCCAATGCATGACAAGCCCACTGTGAACTCACCAACCGTTAGGTTGACACTTGCGTGGTTTAAACTTTTGCAGATCGCTAAGGAGTATCCGCTGGAGGTTGGCATGACACGAGAAGATATTTATTTCTGTTTAAACTAAACTTGGGAATTTTAAAACAATGTTATGTAAAGCACGTGGTTAGTGCTAAGACAGTATTTTATTCCGCTGCGTTGTATTTGAGACTTTATTTATAACTTGTGTTTGAACTAACCCTGATTCGTTTAGTATTTGTAACTATGGTTGTGGATCCTGGTCTAGTCGCACCCCTTAACGGTATAAACTCCGTTAGTGGTTATTTGGGGGTGTGACAAAAAGCTTAGTTCAATCATAAACAAGTGAGGTTTATATACTACCTCATTACAAAAATCGTAAACCTAATAGCCCACATGGCCCAATCATAAACATCATAAAAGCCCACTAAACAAAGCCCAAAAGCCCATTAACTACTAAGCCCATAACTAATGTTCATGCCTCTAAAATATATAGCCCAACAATCTTCCCCTAGGCATGAACCATTAGATCTTTTCTTCTACGGCAGCAGGAGATCGAATCTGAATGTGCTTTGAACGTTGTTCGACCACCATCTGTTCGCCACAATCCGGTTTGCTGTTCCATGAAAGATTCTCACCCTCACAGCGTTTTCCAAGTCATTTTCATCTCCAAGAATAGGCTGTGAGGCAAGCAGCTTGATATCCTTTTCTCCAAACCTTAGCAAATCCACTGGATCGTAAAAGCGAAACTGCCTCAGGGCCTTGCAGAGAACCACCACCTCGTGTGTCGTTGGATCATAACACCAGCAGTCAAAGTTTTTGATCAAGGTACCATCTTCAATCTCGTCCAACATGTTGATGACTCTTGTACGTTTGGTGGGTGGTCTCCTTGCTTCACCGACAGGTTCTCCAGTTACTGGGTCAGTCACTGTCTCTCTCCATCTGACCTCTTTCAAATCAAAATCTGCAAAGTTGTTTTCTAGATGGCTCAGCAGGTTGTTTCTGATGAGGTCACCGTCAGGGCTGTTCCACCTGTTTATGTAAGGAGCTCGAAGCAGATTTCTGATCTCAGGTTCAGTCCAAGAGTGGAATTGTGCGCGAGTTCTATAATACTCAACCGGACTATAACCATCACGGATCACAGCAAATAATTTCTTCTCAGCGTCATAATGCTAGCACAAGATGGGTTCACAACTGCCCCTTTTGTCTAAAGAGCTACTTCCAAGATCAAGAGCATACTGAGTGGGGGCTGGTCCTTGAAAGAATTCTCGGAACCAGTTATCATGACCCTCAGGAGCTTTGGAGATCACTCTTCCTCCTCTAGCATAGTCAGCCATCTCAATGTTTTCATCACCATCGTCTTCATTCAACACTTCAGCACCTTGCAGACCCTGTGACGAACCTTGACCTGGGGCACCTGAGGAGTTGGAACCCACGACATCCTTCAAATCATTATACTTCTTCCTCAGGTCCACCAGCATGCTGTATAGATATTTCATTCTGTCTTTGTCCGCCACCTCCTTCTCTCTCATATATTTGTTCTCAGCTTGAAGAGCCTTGATCTCATTTTCTCTAATTCTGTTTTGTGAGATCAGGAAATTGATTTGAGGATCAGCACTTATCCTCATATTCACAGGAAGCTCTGCTGCTTGAAATGGCCTGAAGCTAGGAGCAGCTGTTGGCTGAGATACCGCAGGAGCTGCACTTACTCTCACTGGGCTTGGTGCAACGAAAGTATGATCAACCTCCAGAAATTGAGTTTCTTCCCGAACAGGGCTATGCTCGGTCAGAACTGGAGTTTCAGTATACACGGGAGCAGGTTGATCTTGTACATCTTCAGTCTGTGTAGAAGAAGGTTGCTCTTGAAGTGCTTCATTAACTGTTTCTTCTTGACCACTGGGACCCTCAGAACTGGGTCCAGCTCGGTTGAACAACCAATAAACTTGAGCTTGTCTTGGTGAACTTGAACCGTATGCTCCTTGGATCTGATTTCTTTCGTGGAGATGGCTCACGAGCAGGGACAGGTTCTTCTTCAAGAACATCATCAACGTTTAAATTCAGCTCAGGAGGTGTATTGTCACTGCCAGATGACCCAATCATATCATCCCTTGACCTTTTATGGGTTAGGGGCTCCAAGTCTCCATATATATCATCTTCTGTGATGTCCTGGCCAGCAAGAATGTCATCCATTACATTTTCTTCATCGGAGGGAATAACATCTTCCTCTTGAACATTAACAGCCGGAGTTACCGTTAAGTCTTGGTCTTCGGCAATGGATGCATTAACATTAGGCATGTCAGCTTCTGGCTCAGAATCATCCATCACTTGTTCCCTTGCAACTTCTGGGAAAGCACCCCTTTTAGTCCACTCCAGTCTACCTTCAAAAGACTTTTTACCTAGTCTATCCTTGGTTTGCAAGCCAAAAACCCCAATATCCATCACCTTCACATCAAGTTTCTCTATCCTCTCCTCAATCATTGGATACTTCTTCATCACCACCATTTGGACAAACCTTGGTGTCATTAAAAATTGTTCTCTGGCACTTAGTTCTGCATTGCCTATCCAATCAATCAGCATCATCTTTGAAAAGTTAAAGTTCCAATCTAAGGCCAAAGCAACGAAGGCAGTTCCATGAAGTTGATTTAACTGATCGAAGCTCGTTCTTTTCCCAAGGAAAGATTTCTGCATGTAATGCGCCAGACACCTCCAGTAGTGCGGCAAAAGCTTCTTGAAGATGGGCGGAAATTTTCCTTCATACCCCATTGATTGCGCCCCTGCCAGAACTACCTCCTTCGGATACTTGATAGGATGTGAAGCATCATCAGTAATGTTCAGCCCTTGCCTTATATCTTCTTCCTCAATAACAATTTGTCTGTTATTGACCGTTGCAGTAATCCTTGTTTTGTCAGAATTTGCCCTGGCAGTTCCCCAAAATTCTCTGACCAGCATCTCGTCGATGAGTACATTCGTCCTCAAGGCGTGATTGATTTTACATGTGTTCATCCCTGCCACCAGCGAGTAGAATAGCTCCATATGTTTTTCTGGCGGGTCTTCCAGATAAGCAGGCATACAGTGATCCTGCTCATATTTTATATCTCCAATAAGCATCTCTTCTGCCATCTGAGAAAGACAAGACATATGCATCAGACATATTCAATCAATGCTATTTTGTTTGAAAACAATTTGAAATTCAATTGATTAACTCATTTAATTTGATAACTTCTGAAAACTTTCAATTGAATTATTTAAGTGAAATAAATGAATTTTGAATCACATGCTTCACAAACATTATTGATTTTGTCTTAAAACAAACAAGTTTAATGAGATTTAACAAAAATTAAGTGTTTATGATTCTCATTAAAGGTTTAATGTGTGTTTGCGACCCATAAACCATGTTTACGATCCAATAACAGTGTTTACGATACAGAAATGGGTTCACGATTTGGTTTAAATTTGGTCCAATCGTAATCACAAAGCCCAATCGTGAACACTCTAATAAGACCTAAGCCCGATCGTAAACTTCGAATGTCGTAAACGAGAATCGGAAACATCGATCGTGATCACCGATCGTGAACACCGATCGTAATCTCGGATCGTAATCACGAATCGTCATCCTCTTCATCGAGAAAATCGTAAACGCTACATCCACCATGAATGAACCTGCAATTTCTCAGAAACATATTAACACACCTCAAATATGTATACAAAACTCATAGCACTACCTTTTAAATGTTCCAAACACACAACCGACTGCAAATCATAAGAAATCGACTTGTAATCACAGAAAATGACGATGGTTACGACTTAGGGCACGAATCGTAAAAACCCGACAGTAAACACTCAAAACTTAGAGAAAACAGATGATTGAAGAGGGTTTCTTGGTCGGAAATTGATTGCGAACACAGTGGTGTGCGCGGGTTTGACGGAGGAAGGTCGGAGGTGGTCTGGATCAAGTTTCCGGTGAGTGGCGGTGGCGGTTAGGGTTTCTGGACGGAATCGTAAACGCAGAAATGAGAAAGGTGAAGGGATCGGAAACCGAATTGGATTTTTTATACCCTTTTTTTTTTAAATTTCATTTCAAGCCCCTCAAGTTCCAAAAAATGTTTCAAACACATCCCAAACTTCTTAAGCTAGATAATTCTCATAAAAAAAATGTTAACGTTTAAAGATTTTGAGAGTTTGCGAAGCTTCCCCTCAGACTCAAACCCCGAGTATCTGATCGTGATCAAGAAAATAAAATTTAAAATAAATTTTTTAAACATTTAAAGATAGAACATAAAACAATTAAAACTTAATTACAGAAATTAAAAATACACTTGCCTCGAAGCTGATGTTTTTCATGGATCATACCAGACACATCTTCAACTGAGGAACCCTTTTCAGCTTTCCGTTACTTGACGCTCTAAACGATTGCTCAAAATTTTGAAATCACATAAACTCACATCCAGTTAATAAGTTTTAAGGTGCTTAAGTTGTGGTACATAATTACCGTCATGTTTAACCGTCCCCACACCCAATTGTTCATAGCAAAACCTACCCAACCTCAGAGTTTATTGAGGATTCACAAACCCCCAACTTGAGGAACCAAGCAACACTGCTTTGACAACCACTTATTTCTTATTTTCATGAATTATCGGTTGGTGATCAAGTCGGCCGCATAAGCACGCAGAGAAGACCAACAGAATAATTTTCTTTTCTTTTTCTTTTTCACAATTTTCATATATATTTCTTTTTGAATTCTTTTTCTTTTTCTTTTTCTGTGGTGTTGTCAATTACAGTATAAACATGGCGTGTGAGAGAGTGAATACTAGGTAAATTACCACTCTCAACCCATTTTTGCCGGGTCTCAGTTTTTTTAAACTATGTAAACTAGGATGGAAACCTAAACATATATAAGAGTTAAGATTACTGCACTTCCAAAGGATGATCATTGTTTTTGATTTAGCTTACCGAACATCATTTTTGAGACGTCTTTCACTTCTGCCTTACACGTGTCAGTCTCTGATCGTCATGGAAATTTATATCACTTTCTACCAACTCAAGGCAAACAAAAGACATCATAAAAACTTCAAACAGATATTTTTTGAATTTTTTGAGACAAGTATATTACTTCCCCTGTTTTTATGAGGCTTTTGAAAACAAACACTATTTTTGGTGTTTTTAAGATTTTTTTTTTAAATTAAAATAACAATAAAAATTTGATCAGATCATTCCTCGAAGGCAATCATCCGAAGGCCTTCGACACACATTTCAAAATTTGGTCGTGGGAGGGGTTTTGTGAAGATGTCCGACACATTCTGATCGGAGCTCACCTTTTGAAGCTGAATTAGCTCCCGATCATAGCAATCTCGAATGAAATGTACCTTTATGTCTATATGCTTGGTTTTAGAATGTTGGACAGGGTTTTTCACAATTTCCAAGGCAACAGCATTGTCGCAAAAGATAGGAGTGTTAACGAATTCCATACCGTAGTCTGTGAGCTGGTTTTGGATCCACACTACCTGTGAAGTACCGGCAGATGCTGCCACGTACTCAGCTTCGGCAGTTGATTTAGATACGGTATGCTGCTTCTTGCTCTGCCAGGAAATGAGTCGATCGCCCAGATATTGACATCCTCCAGTGGTTGACTTCCGATCCAAGTCACTGCCTCCATAGTCACTGTCAGTATATGCGTTTGAACGTCTTGGAGTGCGCATCAGTACACACTCCTCGGGTATCTTCACACCAGGCTTCAAAATTATACACTCCTTTCGATTGAACATCACCGAATAGTCTTTGTCACAGATCTGAGAAACACTCAGCAAACTGTGCGACAGTTCCTCCACATAATGAACGTCAGAAAAAGACAGATTTCCACTCCTCACCACACCTTTCTTGCTAATTCTACCACTCACACCTCCTGCAAATGAAACTCCTCCACCATCGAAATCTTCTACATCTTCCAAAAGGGACAGATCTCCGGTCATGTGTCGGGAGCAACCACTATCAACGTACCAGAGATTGCTGGTAGTTCTTCTTGGCTGTCCCTACAAGAATAAGAAATTAATGAGATCCAGGTACCCAGGCCATAACAGATCTGGGCACACCTTTTACATCAATGTAGTTAACTAATTGGAGAATCATCTCAGACTTTGATCCAGACACATTCTTATTTTGAATGTTGACTTTTGGTTTCCATGTGGTGGTTTTCTCTGGTTTCAACACAGTTGTTGAATTGTTGACAAACACAGATTTCTTTTGTGGTGAAATGACCTTTTTACCAGTTGGCTTTTTAACCGGTGTCCACTCAAGTTTCAGTTTAGTATACACAAGTTGTTTTGTTTGAGCGACACCTTTTTGTTTCAAAACCTGTTGCTCGGCTTTCGCTTTGCCATTAGGTTGATTAGCTCTTTTTACTTTAGCCATTTGTTTTTCAATGAATTCTGGTTTTATCTTGTGGGAAACTCCTTTAGATACATAAGTTTGTTTTGGAGTTCTGATCACATTCCACTTATTAACAACAGGCTTTGTCACAGATGCCTTCGTGTTTGAAACCTGAGACTGTTCAGTCTTCATTGGTTCAGAACACTGCTTCCCCTGAAACACAGCTTGTTGTTTCTGCTTTTGTTTTTTGTTTTTCTCCGGTCATCATTTTCTCCAACATACTAGTCCGTGGGTTTTGCGGATAGTATGGTTGGTAAGGTCTATTAACACAGTCTAGGCCCATTGACATGGCTTTCCACTAATGTCCTGGCTTTCCACATTGAAAGCAATTCATGAGCCTAGGCCCATTGACATGGCTACAGAGGTACGTACGTCTTGGGTAAGACGACTTCCACTCTGGCTTATCATCCCATTTGTGTATAACACGTTGTTTATCCTTATCAGATTGTGTAATTAAACAAAATTGTTCCGATTTAGATTTGTTTGTTCTATTAAAAGCTGACACAACCTGGGGATAAGCAACAAAGTCTTTGGGCTTAGTCTCACGACCTGTTTTTGTGTTAGGCACACGAATTTTAAAACCAGACACTTTTTCATTAGATTCTGAAACTCTTTTTAATAACGATACAGCTACTTGTTTTGACTTGGATGTTTCTAGTTCTGACACAAGTGCCAATACATCATCCTTAGGTAAACATAAACTAGAACTACTAGACGCATGACTCTCATCCACTCTCCGACACTCCGCATCCTCCTCAGAAATGTCTTTGATTTCTACGTCATCTGCACAATAAACAGATACATCAGAAGTGCTCACACAGTTATTCAGAGAAGTATTTGATGGACCTGCTTCACATGCGTCTGTCATCACTCTGTCTATATTACCCAACCCATAAGTCATGTGCTTTTCATTTTCAATTTCCTCTTCTGTCATAGGCTTCACTCCAACCAAGACACTATCTAAGGGAGGTCCTTCTTCATGCATTTCCGATGCAGATCTATCTATCTGATCCTCCTCTAAGATCATTCCTATTACATCTCTAGTTTTATCTTGAGGAACAACGTTCTTGCTTGCAAAGCTAATTCCTATCCCACCTTTGTCTTTACCCATTCTAACCTCAGTTATGCAAGTATCTAGGGATTTACTAGCCTGTAACATTCTTTTGCTTCTCATAAGGTTTATATCAAGCTTAACCTGCATCTCATTGTTCTTATGTTTCAGGTCATCTATCTGCTTACTTAGCTCAGCTATTTCTAACTTAGCATTGTCATACAAATAGGCATTCTCAGTTGCAAGGTTCTTATATTTTGCTATATCTAATTTCTGGGCTTTAACCTTTTCTTCATTCTTTTGCCATCTATCTTTAAATGAACTCTTTTCACATTTTACTTCAAACAATTCTGATTCAAAGTTTTTGCAATATTGTCTAAGAGTAGTAATTATACGATCACAAACAGGGTTAGAACATACCTTGGTGTGGTCTGCTGCCATAGCTTCATTCTCCTCAGGTTCCTCTTCAGTAACCACAAAAGCATGCTCCTCCTCATCATCATCATCCATAGTCGTCATCATAGCATGTGTCAGACTAAGATCCTTCAGTTGGGGGGTCAGATCTTTCAGCTGGGGGGTCCAGTCATAACCTCCACCTCCCTGCACTATCAAGGCACTTGTTTCGGCCTTAGCCTTCCCATCAGCTGGCTTCTTCATCTCTGCTTTCTCCTTCCTCGGTTTGCTGCACTCCTTAGAAAAATGTCCATATTCATCACAATTGTAGCACCTGAGCTTTGTCTTATCAAACCCCATTCTGATCTTGTCTTGATCCTTCCAAACATTTCGCCTTGTAGTAGCCATGAACTTCTTAGCCCTGAACACTGCCATAGCCATTTGCCAAGAGACATCCAGCATCTCCACATCCTCAGGATTAATCTGATTAAGCTCCCCTGATAGAATCTCATAGGGAATTAGGGTTCCGGCCATTAAAGCATGGTAACTGTTCATGAATCCCATACCCAGAGCAAAATTGGGATCGTTGTTCGCCTCAGAAGTGTCACCTCCACTTGAACTAGATTGGGGTTGTGCCACAAATGCCTTCGCTTGGGTCATCAAACTTGATCCACCTCCAACAGACTTTCCTTTCTGCTTCTCATCAACCTCTTCTGACAACAAAGCTTGATTCAGCTTCCCAGCCAAACTAAGTGAGCTTATATGGTTCAACTCGCGCTGCTTATCATCAATTAGCTTGGACTTCAACTTGTTGATCATTTCATCCAGAGACAGCTCACTCAATTTGTTGTTGTCCTTAATAATTGAGATATTGGTGTTCCATGACTTTGGCAACTGTTCAGCAGCTTTAAATTCTTATCTTCTAATTCCGGTTCCACACCATAACTTGACATTTCTGCCATCAGAGAGACAAATCTTTGCACTTGTGCTTC
The DNA here is from genome assembly GCA_039602395.1 of Deinandra increscens subsp. villosa. Lineage (NCBI taxonomy): Eukaryota > Viridiplantae > Streptophyta > Magnoliopsida > Asterales > Asteraceae > Deinandra > Deinandra increscens. Next base: position 3,310 of record JBCNJP010002045.1, on the reverse strand, counting down.
GAAAGATTCACCTTGGATGTGATTAAACAAATTGAATTTCTGCTTCAACATCTGCTTTCGACTCGCCTTGATGTCTGGATTTCCCTCATAAGCAACGATCAATGCATTCCACAGTTCCTTTGCCGTCTTGCAATGCTTAAAGCCTTGAGCAATATCTGGTGTCAATGCCATGGTCATAATTGCAAATGCCCTCTCTGCCTTGTTGCACCTTTCCCAGTCATCATCTTCAAACTCATCTTCAGTCTTAGCCTTTCCTGCTTTAGCTCCCGCTCCATGCATTGGTATGTGTGGTCCATTCAGCACTGCTCTCCACAACCTTAAATCAACACTCTTCAAGTGGTTTTCGAACCTATACTTCCATTCCAAAAAGTTATCTGCTGACGTAAGTCTAGGTGGACGAGTAATAGATCCGATCTCGAAGTCCAATTTCTGATACATACTTGGTTCAAAATCCATCCCGATAGCTTAGGAAACCTAAAACTAGAGTCCAAAAGTCCAAACACAGAGATTACGATTGAAAAACCTTGATTACGATCGCAATTGCCTAATTACGATCATAAACACCCGATTCCGATGATAACAGTCGTAAACACAGAGTACGATACACGATTACGATTCGGATAATCGTAAACACCTTATTCCGATTGCTTAGAGTCGCAAACACCGATTACGATCAGATGTGATCGTAAACTACGATTCCGATCAAGCGATTCTGGTTGGTAAAGTCGTAAACACCGATTACGACCTAGAAAAGTCGTAAACTCCAAATGTACGGATCGTAATCGCCTAAAAACTAGATCTTGAAGTCGTAAACGCACACCAGGAGCAGATCTTTAACTGCAACTGATCGTAAACAACCAGAAACTTGAAGAACACAGCAGAAGTAGAATCGTAAACCTCCAAAACCTTCAAATCTTCAACCAAACTTGAACAAAAACCCAGAAAAACTCTTGAATCAATATCGTGAGAGCCTCGAATCTAAGATTCTTGGCTCTGATACCAATTGTAGGTCCGGAAATTTCCCAAACACACGATATTTGATCGTAAATGAGTGCGGAATCCTCAAATACGATTGATTCAAGAAGAATAGTAGTAGAAGAGACTAGATCTATGAGAAAGATGAAGTCTTGAATGAATAATCACTACTATTGAAGCTGATCGTAAACAAGTAGACACAAAGAAATCGTAAACTTGGAATTAGTATTGAAAAGCTTAGTTCAATCATAAACAAGTGAGGTTTATATACTACCTCATTACAAAAATCGTAAACCTAATAGCCCACATGGCCCAATCATAAACATCATAAAAGCCCACTAAACAAAGCCCAAAAGCCCATTAACTACTAAGCCCATAACTAATGTTCATGCCTCTAAAATATATAGCCCAACAACTAGGACTTGTCCTAGTGGTATAGGTGATGATGGCCGGGATGACTCGTAACCATAAGGTCACGAGTTCGAGTTTTTGAGCTAACAAGTTTTCCACCTGGCCGCTTGCGGATGTGGTTTTTCCTGGAACTGGTTAACTGATGGGCTTGGGCGCCGATGACGGCCTTTTGCCATTGGGCTTCCCGGTTCAAGTTCAGGTCTCGTTTAGTTGGCCGTTCAAAAAAAAAAAGATAAAATCATTAATTATCTTAATTACAATTATGATTAATTATAAGGAGGGAAATGAATTTAATGCTCTTAGGCATCTAAACTTGTATGTAAAATCACTCAAAATGACGTTGTTTTGATTAAATCGTGTTACAACTGACTTTGTTTTGATTAAATCGCATTACAACTAATTAAAATCTTCATGTCCCTAATTTTCTCCATCGTTTGCTTCCATATTACTACAAAACACATCTTGTCAAATGGGTATTAGCTAGGAAGAAAGATGCGATAATTATACGTTGGTATTATAATGAAAAGATTTAAATTATATTTTAATGAGATTCTCTAGTAATATGGAAGAAAAAGTTGGAGAAAATTAGGGAATAAAGATTTTAGTTAGTTTTTAGTGAGATTTAATCAAAACGGTATATTTTTAGGGGAGAAGTTCAAATTAGAAGTTTATTTTTGATAAGAATGATAAGAAGAAATTTTAGTCTTGATGTGTAACTGATAGTTTTAGTGATCTATAACAGTGTTCGTTTGTGTGTTTTTTATCACTAATGTGCATGATTATTATATTTGGTTCAGTCGCAATCATATGTATAGGTACGTGTTTCGTTTTTATGATTTTTTGTTATTTGTTTTATGTATTAAAATGATGTTTTCAAGGCTAGTGACATGCGTGGTATTTTTTTAGTATTTTGTTTATAACAGTTTACGGTTTTGTTTGTGTGTTTTTGATCATTAATGTGTGATTATTAGACTAGTTTAGTTATAATGAAATGTATAGCTTGCGTGATTCGTTTTTATGATTTGCGTGATTTGTTTTATGTACTTTTATGTGTAGATTTATCTCGTGAAGAAAATTTTACTCCATTAGTCCCATTGTCAATCAAACCTGTAGAGGGCATGACTTTTGCGTCATTAAAAGAAGCTGAGATATTCTATTATGAGTATGCCCAACAGGGATGATTATGTGTTAGGAGATGGTCTCAATATGAGAATAATGACATTATAAAGACCAAACATTTTAGGTGTTCCAAGGAAGGAAACAAGTCATTCAAGAAGTATGATTCAAGTAGTGTTTCTTGTAAGGGTAAAGAAAATGTAAACCCTAGAAAAAAGTATTCTACGCGAACTGGTTGCCTTGCACATATTGTGTTTACTTCCAGTGATGGTTTAACATACAAAGTACATAAATTCGTTGAGGCGCACAATCATTATCCTGTTGGACAAGAAGACACTCATTTTCTTCGCTCAAACAGGAGTTTAACAGCAGTCCAGAATCATTGATTTATGATATGTCTTTATTAAACCTTGGCCCTGTTAAATCGTTTAAAGTGATGAAATAAAATGGAGGCTATGAAAACGTTGGTGCGACTATGGTTGAGTGTAAGAACTTCAAAAGGGACTTAAACTGTTATATTGGTGAATATGATGGTGAAATGGTCGTGAGAAGGTAGCTGAATAAGAAAGATTATCTTCCGGACTATTCATTTGAGTTCACAGTTGATGAGGAGGGGAAACCGACTGGAATGCAAGGTTAACTATCAAGCTTTTGGAGAAATTGTTTCTTTTGATGACACTTTTAATACAAACAAGTATTTTTTCTACATGTTTTAGTTTTTTGTAGTGTATAGTGAGTGATAATTATTAGCGCTTGCGTGATTGTTTATTTTAACATGCGTGATACCAATTATATAATGCGTGATAAT
>JBCNJP010002042.1:0-12000 GCA_039602395.1 Deinandra increscens subsp. villosa | reverse complement strand
TTGTGCACCTTGGCATCCCAATCGGATTGAATATGAATCGGATCTCTAATTGGGATCGGGTTGTTGATAAAATTAGTAAGCGTCTTTCTTCTTGGAAAGAGAAAACTCTCTCCTTTGGGGGTCGATCCACTCTTATCAAGTCGGTCCTTGGCTCAATCCCGTTGTACTATCTTTTGCTTTTTCGTGCTCCTCTTCATTCCTTGAGGTCTATGGAATCGTTGAGGAGGAAATTTTGTTGGGGAGGGGAGAAAAAAATATCGTGGGTTTCATGGAAGGTTATGTGCGCGTCAAAGAAAAAGGGGGGTATGGGGTTTGGTTCGCTTCAGGCGATGAATCTTGGGTTACTCTCCAAATGGCTCTTCAAGTTCAAGTCCGAGCCGTCAAAACTTTGGGTGAAAGTGATTAAGTCGATTCATCACTCGGCCCGTAGTTGGAATAACTTTCCTTGTAAACGTTCCATCCTTGGGCCTTGGAAAAATATATTGAAAGCTTCTAATGATTTAAAGGCTTTGGTTTAATGATTTAAAGGCTTTGGGTGTGGATTGCGACATCAAAATCAGGTGCTGGGTTGGATCGGGTAGCTCGGCGCGTTTCTGGCTAGATAATTGGACGGGTTTGGGTTGTTTAAATGTGCTTTTTCCTCTTCTTTTTTTGCTAGAAATTAACAAAGAATGCATGGTGGAAGATCGGTTGCTGTATGTTAATTCAAGAAGATTCAATTGGGCCTGGATTGACCCATATATGTCTCCTGACGCATTTCTTTTGGTTCAAAATTTGGAGGATACATTGGCGCATCTTTCCTAACTAACTCAAGTGATTTTTGGGGTTGGGATGTGGGGACTAAGTCTGATTTTTCGGTCAAGAAAACTCGTGGAGAAGCTGAAGATTCTTTGTTGGGCTCCTCAAGTCAAGCTTTTCCTTGGTGCCATTGGCTTCCCCTGAAAGTGAATGCTTTCGCGTGGCGTGCGGGTCTCGATAAAATTGCATCAAAGGTTAACCTCGCTCATCGGGGTATCTCTTTGACTACTTCTTGTGAGAGTTGCAATGAAGTCCTAGAAACCACGGATCACATTCTTGTTACTTGTCCTCGGGCCTCCTTAATTTGGTGCATTGTTCTTCAATGGTGCAAGGTTCAGGTTCCCCCCGATCTCCCGTCTTCAGTGGGGGATGTCCTTGTGTTGCATAACTCATGGGGCTTATCAAAGAGGGTCAGCCGCACTCTCCATTGTATTTTCGTTACTACTCTTTGGGTCATTTGGAAGTCTAGAAATGACCGTCACTTCAACAATCGGGTTTTGCGGGTTGATGAAATCATCGTGGATATCAAATTTTGGTCTTTTACTTGGATCAAGTCTAGGGGTCATGTTAGGCTTCTCGATTGGTCTAATTGGTGTAATTTCAATCTTACCTTGTAACTCTTCTAGCTTCTTGCTAGCTTTCTAATATATTTCGCCGTTCAAAAAAAAAACATAAACACACTGGAGACAAGACTTGTGTTTGTATAAATGGACTTGTGTTTATATAAGCGGAAATTCTTTAGAGCATTAATACCTTGTATTTTCTAGGTTGTTTAATGACTTGTGTTTATATAAAATGGACCATGAATAGGAAATTCTTTAACGATTCTTTTTTAAACTTCATAGATTAGTTATAATCTATCGTTTGAAAATTATAATAGATTAAATTGTATGAAATTAGTCTTGAAGAAAAAACCTTTTCTTTTATCTAGAAATCAAACCAGATTAAATTGCAATGCGTGGGGTACACTCTACAGGGCGGACCTAAAGTAGGCCCAGGGGGGGTCCACGGGAACCCCTCAACCTCGTACGTAATGTGGAAATTATGTGAATGGTTTTATAAATAAAAAAAATTGTAAAGATGAGTTAATAAATACTTAGTTTGTGAAAATAAAATAACGCAAGTAACTAGCCTAGTGGTAAGATCACATGTTTGATTATAAAGTGTTGCAAGTTCAAATCTTGTACTATCTTCAAATGTGGCTATTTTATTTTCCACCTCTTTTTTATTTACTTTCATTATACACCCTTCTTTTCAAATACATTTATCCTAGACCCTTTTATATTGAAATATTACAATATATAAAAATATAGATTTTTTTAATAGGTAAATTCATATTATTTTTTTTCACGTGTTACTTTTTATTTTCTCTTCATTTTTAGCAAAATTTACTATTATTTTTTTTGCTATTATATCGTTGTCAATGTTACGGTACATATTTTTTTTATCAAATCATGTAGAGTTTTTTTAATCGTTTATTTTTCTTTACTCGTAATGTCGTGCCGCAACGCGCGTCTGTAACCAACCATCTAAAACTAGTGAGTCCGTAAAAAAAATTGTGGACCCCCTAAAAAACATTTCTAGTTCCGCCCCTGAAACCCTATGTCATGAGTCTTGTAAATTGTTGTCGCCGCCCAAACGAGCATGTACGGTGTTATAAATTTTGGTCGCGCCACATCGCGCTAACAGAAACGAATATCGCGTTGTATATTGTCGTCGCCGCCGAACATGCGAACATGAGACAAATAACGCGCTATAAACTATCCCCTGCCGCAACGCACGGAAACTCCACTAGTGTATATGTGTGTTTGTGTATTATAACCCTCTTAACTTACATAACTCTATAACCCATCATCAATGGTTAAAAACCAATCAAGGTGCACAAGTGATGACACATGTCATCTTTTTTTTAATCAGAAAGGACAATTAAGTCATTTTATAATTCACAAAAAACTCCCACCTTATTTTAAAATCCATATAACTTTTTTATGCTATTTCTGTTTTTATAAAATTACGTAATTAGACTCGTTGCATTTTTATCTTTAATTCCGTTATAGTGACGACATTTTTTAAAACTTTTTATTTACGTTTTTTTAACATTTTTACCTTTAATTCTACTAGCACTGGTCTAATATATAAAAAAAACATTACTGTTGTAGCTGTTAGTAGTAGTATATTATCTTAATGTACAACTTATAATGCACAAAAAATACAAGTTTGACTATTAACAGTAGTGTATATTTCAATCATTTTTTTTAATTTTTACGCCCACTAGCACTAGTCGGTGGTGTTATGATTTAGTAGCACCGATGCTACCACATAAAAACTCTCAATTCTGACAAATTACCAAAATGTAAAAAAAATATATACACAGATTACAAACTACAAAGCAGCAATATCATATCAAAATTTCATAAACACCACTGTTAATAGTCAATATCATCACTGTTAATAGTCAATATCAAATATTACTGTTGTAGCTGTTAGTAATAGTATAATATCTTAATGTACAACTTATAATGCACAAATAAAAAACAAGTTAGACTATTAACAGTAGCGTATATTTCATATTTTTATCTTTACGTCCACTAACACTAGTATTATAACTATTAACAATGGTGTTATGATTTTGTGACAACCCGTCCAAATCAGGTCAAACCTCTCTCCGTTGATTTTTGTTGACTTTTAAATTACGTAATAATTATGTGATTTACTGCTTTAATACGTGATTAACTGTGATAGTTAAATGATTAGCCGACTTAAATTCCACGTTAAATTAGAATATATATACATATATGCGTACGTAGAATAATGCGACTTTCGTATATTAACGGTGGAATTTCAATAATAAGGAAATAAATATAAAATTTGACATTTTATATTTTATCAAACCGATCCGAGCTATAACTCATTTCATGAACTTAAAACACGTTACGAACTTACACGAAGTGTTATGTTGTCAAGACTTAGCCAAAATTCAAAACCGTTTATCCTATTGGGCCCGGTAAGCCCAATAAGCCCAAAAACGTCCGGAATAACCCGAAAATTTAACCGAATGCTCGTATCAACTAACCGAGTAAAACCCCGAACCCGGAAACCCGACCCGCGGCCCAAAAGGCCTTGGGCCTGAACCGGCCCAAGCCGAGAACCGGCCCAAGCCGAGAACCGGCCCGACCCGTTCGCGGCCCAAACCAACTGGGCTTCGGCCCGACCCCACTTACGGACCCGACTGGGCTTCGGCCCAGTCGCCTTTTCTAAATCGAATGGGCTACGGCCCATTCCCTTTCCCATTTTCCGATTTGGGCTTCGGCCCAAATAAAAACAAGAGTAAATAAAATTGTTTTAAGCCCAATGTTTATAACATTTATAAAACTTAACAAAATCTTTAACCGCTTATGTTTTTATAAAACTTGGACCATCAATGTTTACAAAAATAAAAATCACCATTCACTTGGATAAAATATATTGGGATTATATTTTAAAAAGTTATGATTTTTATAAACTCCTAACACCCCTTTATTTTATAAAAGCTCCTAGACTTTTTATAAAACTTATAAAAACTAATCAAAGGATGGGGATTAATGTGGAGATGACAACACATAATTGTCCAATGGATTAACAAGTGATTAGGGGCTATAAAAAGGAGGCTTAGGAGCCTTGTTCCCCTTGCACCCAACCATCAAAACCCAACCATCTCTCCCTCTTGTCCCCTCCACAAGCACCGGCCACCACCACCACTCTCGGCTGCCACCACCACCGAGCCACCTGCCACCGCCGAGCACCGCCGCCCCGCCGCCCCGCCGCCCCAGCCTCGCCGGAATCCGCCACCACCTCCACCGAATTTCTTTCTCTCTTTTGTGAGTGTTTCTAACTCACATTTTCATCTCCTTTCACCCTTTGAACCCTTCAAGTCTTGACAACAATCAACCAAAATAAATCAAAGAATGCTTGTGTTTGTTAAACAACTAACGAAACTCTCTTCTTTAACCCCCTTTCTTTCAAAGATCAAACACTTATTCATGGTGCCTTTGAGGCTTAAAGTTAGCCATGAAGTGTGGTGAAACACATTTGTGAAATCCTTGGAAAGTAACAAGTGTGCACCAAGATCTTGGTTATGAAACATTGGTTTCATAAGTTAGTTGTTTGAATAAACCTCCAAGCCTCTTCATATAAAAATGTCAACTAACAATCTATACATGTTTATATTTATTTGTCCTAACACAAATGTGTTAGTGATTGTTATTTACATTTCTTTGTCCTAACACAAATGTGTTAGTGATTGTATTTATTTTCTTGTCCTAACACAAATGTGTTAGTGATTGCACTTAAATATATATTTGGTCCCAACACATATATGTTGGTTGATTACTTATTAACCCATGTTATATTATGTTAACTTATTACATGAAATGATAATAAACAAATATATAAGCTAAGAATCATGGACTTATTTAAATAAAAGTTACATATGTAACCTATGACTAAAACAAAAAGAATATACTTTTAAAAATAAGTCAAGTAACATATTTAATGTGTTACTAATGATTAAATGATTGGACAAAAAGAATAAAAATAAATGCTAGATTTGATAAGAATAATATTTATGTCAAATGATTAATTTGACATAAATACTTGGATTTATTACAAGTTTTAACCTTTCTTGAAACTTGCTAGAAATGGACATTTTTATAAAAAGTCACACTTGAAAATAAATGTTTTCATAAAAGATTTTTATAAAAATAAACCAAGACAAAACATTGGTTTAAAAATAGTTACAAGGACTTTTAATGTTACTTTGATAAAAACAAAGTATCCAAAAATGAACCAACGTTCGTTGGAGATTTTAAATAAAAGTCAAGTTTTATAAACCAAATGTTATAAATCCAAGCGTCGTCATAAATTTTCTTATCAACATTTTTCTATTAAAATATTTCATGAACTTGAAATATTAACTTACCTTTGAAAATGATTAAACGTTTAAAACCTTAAATGATTTTCCTTAAAGATGTACATTTTATAAATAAAACAAACGTTAATAATTATTTTGACAAATAATTATTTACAAGGAACCTAAACTTTGTTTTATTCACCAAATAATTGTTAATCGTAATTATTTAAGATAATTATAACTTGCAAGATTAACAAATCGAACGAGTAATTATTTAATTAAAAATAATTATTCGAACTCACGAAAATAATAATAAACATTATTATTTCTATTTCTCGATATTCAGGACTTGATTGAATTATTGAAAATACTTATTTGTTTACATTTATTAAACATAAATATAAACAACCACGAACGTATTTAATTAAATAAATACAAGTTAACGAGTTTTCAATAATACAAACGGACTTAAAACGCCAAGACTTGACCGGTATCACTTGGGTGACTTATGTTACTCAAATGATCATAGACCTTATGCATATGTTATTTAATAATCTAGGGCGTTACGTGCTACCGTCCTTCACTGCTTACTTTCCGATTATCTGCTGAATCTGTGAGTTTCACGGCCCCTTTTTCCTTTTAACTGTTTTATACTTGGGGGAGAAATCATGAAAACTGATTAAATGCTCTTTACTTAATATTATGGTTTACTTGTTAGCCGTATGACTACTTGTTCTCTTACTGATTGCCCAACTTGGTACATTATCGTTATAAACGTTTGTACAACCGAAAATCCCATCATTAATTGATTTCAGTTAGTTCTGTACGAAACGATAGCTAGTGAATAGATCTATTTGGGTTGACAACCCTACCCTAACTGGTAGCTCCAGTTCTGACTCCGGATTATCTGGGGGTACACGTCAGTTATTCTGCACTGTTTAACATCTCTGGGCAAGAGATGCCGGGTGGGTAAACCGTTAGTATTTGAAATCAAGGTTCAGGTGAGATCATACAACCAGAACAATAAACCCTGATAATATTTAAGTATACCGAAACTGTTTTACAACTGCTTACAACTGTTTAACTATCGAGTCTTAAACCTGTGAACCTCACCAACTTTATGTTGACCCGTTTTATATTCATGATTTCTTAGGTAATTGACAAGACTTTCTGAAGACATGCAAATGGAGCTTACAAATGCTATCGGACCTGTCCTTGGAGTCATAGTCCCGACTACCCAGCTTAACCATTTCATGCTTTTAATAATCGTTTAAGACTTATGTTTTTAAAATATGTAAGACATTAATGTTTCCACTACTCTTTCCGCTGCAATGGAACGAATTAATGTTTATGAAGTTTTTAAATTATTAGAAGTGTTCTATGTATCCTCGACTATGATTCCATTCTCGCTCACACCCGATTCCGTTGACCGGGGTGTGACAGATTTAGTAACACCGGTGCTACCACATATAAATTCTCAATTCTCATAGTATCAGAATAATATGTGATATTCTGTAATGATATCGAGTGCATTAAATACATATACGAACTGAGGAGCACTTCAAAAATCTAAATACATATTCACCTGACTTTGAACTTGAAGTCAAAATTTAATATATATATATATATATATATATATATATATATATATATATATATATATAGGGTAAGGATCATGTAAAAACCACATCTTTTTGCGAAAACCTAAAAACTAATACTAAAACGATCATATTTTTTTAAAAAATTTGCACCAAAAACCTTAGAATTATGAGTTCTTTAATTATGTAAAAAATTTTAAAAAAACTTTAACGTCTCGTCGTTTTTTATTAGTACACATGTGCACTAATAATAAAACTCATACATATAGTATGCGTTAATGTTTTTTTAAAAAAAATCGTATCAAATACGTTATAACTTTGTTAGTTTTTCGTTGTTTTTTATTAGTGCACATGTGCACTAGTAATAAAGCAATTTATACGTATCGTATATATTAATATTTTAAAAGAGAAATTGCACCATAAATCTTATAATTGTGTTATCTTTAACTCTGAAAATATATTTAACGTTTTAATTTTTTTTTAAATTTTATGCTACACATGTGCACTATAACTAATAGTTATAGTGCATACGTAGAATTATCATTAGTTCTATGAATATTTTAGTTTTTTAAATGTTTTTAACCTAAAAAATATGTTTTCGCATGACAATTCTCATTTGTGTAGTACTAATGAAAATGGTGCACATGTGCACTAATAATACACATGTGCACTAATTTTTTTTTTCGAAATATTAATTTTTTTCCAGAATCAAAGACAATAGAATTTTAAGATTTTTTGTGCAAGTTTCATAGAAAAATATTAACGTATGTAAAAGTTATGAAGGTTTTAGTGTTAGTTTTTAGGTTTTCGTAAAAAAAAAGAGTTTTCGCAGGATCCTTACCCTATATATATATATATATATATATGTATATATATAGGGAAAAGTTAGTGTACAAAGGCACTTTTCCGTGCGAAGGTGCGAAGTAAGGGTAAAGTTGTCAGCGCGCGTTAAATGATAATCACGCAAGTTATATTGATAATCACGCAAGCTATATTTTATAATCACGCAAGATATATTTATAATCACGTAAGTTATATTTTAAAATCATGCAAGTTATACGAGAACACATAGACGAACTTTGAAAAAAAAGTTTTTTTTAAGAAAAAAGTATAACATTACTATACTCTGATTAAAGAGAATAAAATTCCCGATTTTATGGTGATTTAAAAAAAATAATGTCATATAAAAAAGTCATGGACATTTAAAAAACTTGGGGGAACTTGAAAAATGTCAACAATTGTATGCTATACCAATTCTACCCATCCAGCTCTTTCACGCTTTAAAATTTTTTCCTTCCTTTTTTAATTAGATCTTGACTAAATCTGAACCATTGAATTCGTTGATCAAGGGTTTGAGAGTCCTTCCTACACTTCGCACGATTTGAGTACTTTATTTTTGAACTTTCACCTATATATATATATATATATATATATATATATATATATATATATATATATAGGGGGGGGATATAATGAAAACCTCTCCGAGTTTGGAAAACCGTGAAAACCAAGCCAAAACATTTGTTTTTTGTTCCGATTTTTTTTATGGTGACTCTCTTAGTTAAGAAGACCCCCCTTTATGCAAAAAAGTAAAAAAAACGCCTAGTAATTTTTTAAAAAAATATATTTTTATAACCGACGTTACATATGTAACAGGGTAATGTTACATATGTAACATCGGTTATAAAATATTTTTTAAAAATAAATTTACTAGGCGTTTTTTTTTTACTTTTTTGCATAAAGGGGATTTTTTTAACTTAGAGAGTCACCATAAAAAAAATCAGAACAAAAAACGAATTTTTTAGCTTTGTTTTCACGGTTTTCTAAACTCGGAGAGGTTTTCATTTTATCCTTCCTCTCTCTCTCTCTCTCTATATATATATATATATATATATATATATATATATATATATACTAGCATGGTGCCCGCGCGTTGCGGCGGCGCCAGTTTATAACGTGTTATTTCATTTTTTGACACGTTATGACGGCGCAATAATCTACAACATGACATGATATTAATTACTGTTAACGCGATGCGGCGTGACGACAATTTATTATGCGATACATGCGCCTTCGACGACGCCAACAACCAACGAGGTACTTTTTTTAGTTTAGCAATACTCTCGTGATATATTTTCCATTCTATGTCTGCTAGTTTTCTTATTCGTATTATCGATTTAATTTATCTATTCTTGTAGAACTCAAACAAATAACAAATACCCGAATTGAATTTATAATGGTCACAAATATATATGAATTGAAAACCCAAAAGTCTTACCCATCTTAATAATCTCATTGGGGTGGGGGTTGGGGGGTCCCCTTTTAATAGAAGTGAATGTCGGTTCCAAACAAAATCATATTTGAATTTGAATCAGGAGTCTTACACATCTCAATAATAATGTCATCACGGGAGTCTTATTTAGTGGTTATATAGAAACCCTCCTATTTTGCTAAAAACACCATTTTTCTACGGTCGTTTCACCTAAAATGGCCGTTTTAAATGAAACGACCCCAAAACGATCTAAACAGGATGACGTGCGGCGACGACGAAACCTTAAAATTCAGGGGTCCCCCTTTTTTGAACGACCGTTTTACATGAAACGATCTCAAAACGACCGTTTTAATTGAAACGATCGTGAGAATTGGGTTTTTTTAATAAAAATGAGGGTGTCTATAGCAGGAGCCCTTATTTATATGCAACTTGTTTTTTGCTCGACTTATAAGCATTTTATTTATTTATATATTTAAGTAATTATTTTGGCTCAGATTAACATCATAATAGCCGTTACAAAGTTGGAATCAAATCAAAGATGGAATTAAACTTAGAAATTAATATCATCACAGCCGTTACAAAGTTGGAATTAAACTTAGGAAACAAACATATCCCTAGTTGGAATAAAATCGAAGATGGAATTAAACTTCGGAAACAAACAAATCAATAGGGATTTTAGAGGCTCTGATCCGTATATTTGTAACCATGTAAAGAAACTGGTAAAAAAACAATGGCCGCAAACATAAACCACTTTTGCCCCGTCAAAGTACAACCCTGTCTCTTTACATGGATTAATTACAACCCTGTCAAAGCACATGAATCAGATCTTATTCACACCCAAACCAAGATATCAAACCCAAAATTCGAGTACGGAACTTTTGACACAACAAAAAACTCAACAAATAACAGATGCAAGTTCACCAACACAACTAAACTGCAACAATCAAAGCTACGATCTAACGGGGTAAGTTCATCAAAGAACATGAACTTAATTTCTAACCATAGAGCAGACCCAAGAAGATGATCGATCAGTGAGTAGAGAGAGTTAGCGGCTAAGAAAAATATCCGAGAGTTTTTTTTCTATTGTGTCTAACATTCTTTATATAGCACCCATCCACAAATCTGCATGACCAGCACGGTGACCTGATCCAAGAGCATCCGTAAGCCAGCTTCAATCCAGCCCAGGACACCTCCAATCCAAATAAAATTGGAAAATGTGCCATCCATTAACCTGAAAACAAAACCAAGTCCACCAGCTTTAAGCCACAACAATTGAGATGCAAATTAACCAAACACACATACAACAGGGAGTTATTAAAAATATATAAATTATAAAGAAATCAAACATGCAAGTAACCATATTTGTCTCTCTATTTGTCAAATCATAACCATATCAGTTGTTAATTTCATCAGAATGACAAACGTAACCATATTAGTTGAATCATATCAAAAGATCAAGTTAATATTTCTGTTAGGAGCAAATTAAGCATCAATGCTTTCAAGGCATGTGTTATTCATCTCAATGCATTGTACAGTGCACTAACATGTGAAACTTAAAGAGTAGATCATTATCAAGAAAGATTTAAACATATACTCACATAGGACACATCTAGTCTCCTTTTTTCATTCCCACTTTCCTTGATGACTCGCATTCCTTCACAGGAACTCCAATCACATCTATATAATCAGAAACTTGTAAGTCAGTCTATCACATATCCATGATCATATATAAACCTTCTACCTTCAAACTATTACAGATTGTTGCTTACCTGATCGAGAGCATACACGACAACAATTACACATGAAAGTAAAAAACGGTCAGGTTTAACAGGCATGATGGAAGCAAGCATCACTCGGCGCATGAAGATGTCAGCATAGAGTTGAACAATATCTAAGGCTAATGATTTGGGAGCTAAGTTAAGGGATGTTCTATCCATGAGGTGTTAAGAACATGGAAATTATGTAAAACAAAATGGAGAAACATGTAAATTACAAATGATGTTCTTCACATGATGAATACTTGTGGATCGGCTATTACTACAATGTATAACCATACATCTACAATTACTTAATTTGCTATAATCTTTTTTAACCCATGTGTTACACTGGGTAACGTTAGAATAAAAACACATTTTCAATGAAATTACAAGAGAGGCGAACCGTGAATAGTTTATATACATGATTGTTGCTCGTTGCTGCACAACAACATCAGATTTAAACATGCATACAAATATTAAATAGAAGACAAACAGCATCATTTGCTATGTGTTGTTACTACAAAAAAAAAAAAAAAAAAAAACCACCTACTCACACATCACAACCAAATGTTTACTTCCCAGATCCATAATTAGATCCCAAATTGAAGAGAACTTAACATCTTTTACTGTTAATGCATTTTAAAAATCTACACTTTAGGCCGATTAAATACTACACATGAAGCATTG
>JBCNJP010002041.1:0-37690 GCA_039602395.1 Deinandra increscens subsp. villosa | reverse complement strand
TCGCGCAACGTTTGCTATCGACCACTGACGGGTTAGTTTTATTATCCGGTTAATTACAAAGTTTTCTTGTTATGTCTTATGGTTTTGTTTTTAGCTGATGCAACGCTGATGTCAACTAACCGTATTTTAACTAGAATCTCAGTTAATTATTGGAATTTATCCATTAAATTTCTCGAGAAGCCGTTCCTTGACGAAAATTGACGGAATTTTTCAGATTGAGCCGTTTTCGCCAGTTTGACTCAGAGATCTTCACGGAATTTATTTCCGAGCTCATTTTTTCTTCGCCCAAAATTACGAAGACTCCGGTAATTATTATTTTTCGCTCGGGATCTCAGATTTTCTCCGATTTGACACTTATCTTTTTTTTTTCGCATCCAACCCAGTCACGCGGAACACAAGATTTATTTATGGATCATTCACAACTGTCAGCATCCGGCTTCCGGTTTTTTGCAAGATTGTCCGATTTCAAGATTGTTTATCTGGTTTCTCTAGGCAACCGATCGCGACGGTTCGACTCTCCGCATCAGATTTTACGCTTCCGACTGGATGTTTTTGGAGAGATTTAGAGAAATAAGAGGAATTATTATGGATTTGGACATCGGGTCGATTATCCGGAGTTAGAGCATGTTCGATGATTGATTGGTTTATCTGATTCAGTTTGTTGCGGTTTGGACTCCGAGATGTAGCATTTTCTCAGTATTGTACCCGACCGTGTGAACCGAGTGAGCTGAGGCACTTGGATCTCGACTGGAGCAACAAGAACAGAAGAAGCTTATTCAGAGGGGGAATCTCTACGACAGATTGTCTCCGGTTTATCAGTTTTTCATTGAAGATGTACGACATGGCGACTCTTCAGCAGTTGAACAGATTTGAAAGCATCAGTCAAGGGGGAATTGTTGGAACTTAAAATCTATGTGACTGACGCCATCAAATCTGTTTACCGAAGCATTCGACTGAAGAATCCATGTGAATTGATTCAGAGACGCGGGTTGTGATGCTCGAGGCTTGCAGTTTGGACCGAAGACCGTTTTCTGGAAAAGTCAACCGTTCGGGTCAACGGCCAACGTAAAAGTCAACGGAAGATCGGTTCGAGCGTGTCAAGCTTCAGATTAAATAAATCAACTTTGATTTAATTAATATTTATGTTATTTACCTTTCTTGTAATTTTCAGTTATGTTATGTTTTTCTGTTGTTAGTCACCCTCACTATATATATAGTGAGGATGCCCATTACAAGAAAGAGTCTCTGAGTGTGGAGATGATGAATTTCTTGTAGAGTGTGAGATTTCCATTCTAGAGAGAGAGAGTAAGTCATGGATTTCCATGAGAGAGTATTTATCATGATTTCTTGATTGTAAGCATTCGATTAATGAAATCATTCGACTTGTTCATCATCTTTCTTGTGTTTGATTATTCTATGATTCTTCTCATCTTCATCTTCATTCTCATTTTTTTGAGTTTTTCGAATCTGAACCTTTGTTCTTGCTCAAGATCAGGATTCTTGATGTGAAAATCGGTCCTGACAAATGGTATCAGAGCGGGTAACCGATCAGATTTCGTCTCACGATGAATCTGGTCACTCGAATCTGGATTTTGAGCTTGAATGGGTGGAGATGAGAAAACTCATTTTTGAGACTTTTTCTTCTATTTTTCTTGTTTCTGGATGGATTCTGATGATATGGATGCTTGATTCGTGTTTGGGAGTTCATCTAGATGCATGTTTATCTTCTACTTGTTCAAATCAGTGAGAAAAAATGAAGATCAGAGTTGTTTTTGAAACTGTTAGAGTTTTTCCCGTATTTGGGGTTTTTGAAGATTTTTGAGCTTGATTCTTAGTTTTCTGGGCGATTCTTCATGTTTTCGGATGAAGTGAGGTATGATTTTCAGTGGAAAACGCGTTCCGGATCCATTGGAAGCATCCATTTCATCTGATTCTCAACCGTTTGAGCAAATCTGGAAAAACACACACTAGTGCGTGTTTCATGGTGTTCTTCGTGTTCTTGAAGATTTCCAGAATTTGGAGGCTGTTTTTGATCCGATTAGCTACTGTTTATGGGTT
This sequence comes from Deinandra increscens subsp. villosa, assembly GCA_039602395.1. NCBI lineage: Eukaryota > Viridiplantae > Streptophyta > Magnoliopsida > Asterales > Asteraceae > Deinandra > Deinandra increscens. The sequence continues at coordinate 35,632 of JBCNJP010002041.1, read as the reverse complement.
GTTGGTGGCCACAATAGTCTCGTGAATGGTTTAGCTTCATATTTCGTGCATCATTACGGGTTTTCCTATCATTTCTGGGCAGATTCAAGTTCATCAAAGTAAGGGTTTTCTTCCTGTTCATCATTTCCAGATTTGTTCTAAGTGTTTTGAAGATATGAAGATGTGCTTAGCGGACTTGTTGAGTTCTTTAGCGGACTTGTTCTCCTCTTAGCGGACTTCATCAGTTTTAGCGAACTTGAAGCATGCCTTAGCGAACTTGAGTCCTTAGCGGACTTGAGAAGTGTCTTAGCGAACTTCTCTACCCTTTAGCGGACTTTTAGAAGGCTTTAGCGGACTTCTGGGGTTAGCAGACTTGTTGCTGGATTTTTGTTCGAGTTCGTTTCGGTGAATTTTGTTCGTCTAGGGTAGTAGAGCTCGACGCCACGAGTTCAGAGATATAAGCTTCAAAGGTTTTCGTTGAGTATTCGCTGAGATACGGGTAATATACGTTTTTCCGGCGACATCTCGTATTTCCAGTGAACTCTCCCGACCGGATTAGGGTTTCGAAGGTAGGAGATGACACTGGATGACGTGGCAGCACATTATTGGGCAGAGAAGAATTTTCTCTCTCTCTTTGTCGGCTATAAAGTCAGCCTTCTTTTTTGTTGTCGATCTCCTATTGGAGGAGATTAAAGGCGTGTGGGACCCTTATGAAGAAAGGAACCGTTGAAAGGGTTTGTGATGTCGCATTCTGATTGGACCAAACCAATCTCACACGGATCCTGCCCGCCACACCGTTGGATCAGATTGATTTCTCGCCGTTGGATCTGATGTTGTGTTTCTTTTGCTGAAACCTCATTGGTCAGCCGCCAACCCACATGGATCGTGAATATGGGCTGTTGATCAGCTTTAATACCAGCCGTAAGATGAGATTTAATGCCTCAATCTGATTGGTCAGAATTTTATCACACGGATCTTGGTTTTCTCAGCCTATTTTCTGATTGGTTGGTTTATTTTCACATGGATTATGGCTTTTTCTAGAGGAATTTAATTAAACCAATGGATATTTTAGCATATTTCCTCAAACACGGGTATTTTCTTATCAGTTTTTCAACAAGACTAACGAGATAATGCCCGAACGGAATTGCGAAAATTTTTATTGGCCGTGGATTTATTCTGATTTATTGGGATTCTCGTTTATTGATGTCGCGCAACGTTTGCTATCGATCACTGACGGGTTAGCTTTATTATCCGGTTAATTACTCAGCTTTCTCGTTATATCTCACGTTTTATTTTTTAGTGGATGCAGCGCGGATGTCAGCTAACCGGATTAACTGGAATCTCAGTTAATTATTGGAATTTATCCGTTAAATTTCTCGAGAAGCCGTTACTTGTCGAAAATTGACGGAATTTTTCCGATTGAGCCATTTTCGCCAGTATTTCTCAGAAATCTTCACGGAATTTATTTCCGGGCTCATTTTTCTTCGCCCGAAATTACGAAGACCCCGGTTATGATCATTTTTCGCTCGGGATCTCAAATTTCACAGATTTGACAATTATCTTTAATTTTTCGCATCCAACCCAGTCACGCGGAACACAAGATTTATTTATGGATCATTCACAACTGTCAGCATCCGGCTTCCGGTTTTTCGCGAGTTTGTCCAATTTCAAGATTGTTTATCTGGTTTCTCTAGGCAACCGATCGCGACAGTTCGACTCTCCACATCAGATTTTTACGCTTCCGACTTGATGTTTTTGGGGAGATTTAGAGAAATAAGAGGAATTATTATGGATTTGGATATCGGGTCGATTATTCGGAGTTGGAGCATTTTCGGTGTTTAATTGGTTTATCTGATTCGGTTTGTTGCGATTATGACTCCGATGTTCAGCATTTTCTCAGTATTGTACCCGACCGTGTGAACCGAGTGAGCGGAACACTTGGATCTCGACTGGTGCAACAAGAATAGAAGAAGCTTATTCAGAGGGGGAACCTCTACGACAGAAAGTCTCAGGTTTATCAGTTTCTCATTTGAAGATGTATGACTGAGCGATTCTTCAGCAGTTGAACAGATTTGAAAGCATCAGTAAAGGGGGAATTGTTGGAACTTAAAATCTATGTGACTGACGCCATCAAATCTGTTTACCAAAGCATTCGACTGAAGAATCCATGTGAATTGATTCAGAGACGCGGGTTGTGATGCTCGAGGCTTGCAGTTTGGACCGAAGACCGTTTTCTGGAAAAGTCAACCGTTCGGGTCAACGGCCAACGTAAAAGTCAACGGAAGATCGGTTCGAGCGTGTCAAGCTTCAGATTAAATAAATCAACTTTGATTTAATTAATATTTATGTTATTTACCTTTCTTGTAATTTTCAGTTATGTTATGTTTTTTCTGTTGTTAGTCACCCTCACTATATATATAGTGAGGATGCCCATTACAAGAAAGAGTCTCTGAGTGTGGAGATGTTGAATTTCTTGTAGAGTGTGAGATTTCCATTCTAGAGAGAGAGAGTGAGTCATGGATTTCCATGAGAGAGTGTTTGTCATGATTTCTTGATTGTAACCATTCGATTAATGAAATCATTCGACTAGTTATTATCATCTTTCTTGTGTTTGATTATTCTATGATTCTTCTCATCTTCATCTTCATTCTCATTTTTTTGAGTTTTTCGAATCTGAACCTTTGTTCTTGCTCAAGATCAGGATTCTTGATGTGAAAATCGGTCCTGACAAATGGTATCAGAGCGGGTAACCGATCAGATTTCGTCTCACGATGAATCTGGTCACTCGAATCTGGATTTTGAGCTTGAATGGGTGGAGATGAGAAAACTCATTTTTGAGACTTTTTCTTCTATTTTTCTTGTTTCTGGATGGATTCTGATGATATGGATGCTTGATTCGTGTTTCGGAGTTCATCTAGATGCATGTTTATCTTCTACTTGTTCAAATCAGTGAGAAAAAATGAAGATCAGAGTTGTTTTTGAAACTGTTAGAGTTTTTCCCGTATTTGGGGTTTTTGAAGATTTTTGAGCTTGATTCTTAGTTTTCTGGGCGATTCTTCATGTTTTCGGATGAAGTGAGGTATGATTTTCAGTGGAAAACGCGTTCCGGATCCATTGGAAGCATCCATTTCATCTGATTCTCAACCGTTTGAGCAAATCTGGAAAAACACACACTAGTGCGTGTTTCATGGTGTTCTTCGTGTTCTTGAAGATTTCCAGAATTTGGAGGCTGTTTTTGATCCGATTAGCTACTGTTTATGGGTTGTTGGTGGCCACAATAGTCTCGTGAATGGTTTAGCTTCATATTTCGTGCATCATTACGGGTTTTCCTATCATTTCTGGGCAGATTCAAGTTCATCAAAGTAAGGGTTTTCTTCCTGTTCATCATTTCCAGATTTGTTCTAAGTGTTTTGAAGATATGAAGATGTGCTTAGCGGACTTGTTGAGTTCTTTAGCGGACTTGTTCTCCTCTTAGCGGACTTCATCAGTTTTAGCGAACTTGAAGCATGCCTTAGCGAACTTGAGTCCTTAGCGGACTTGAGAAGTGTCTTAGCGAACTTCTCTACCCTTTAGCGGACTTTTAGAAGGCTTTAGCGGACTTCTGGGGTTAGCAGACTTGTTGCTGGATTTTTGTTCGAGTTCGTTTCGGTGAATTTTGTTCGTCTAGGGTAGTAGAGCTCGACGCCACGAGTTCAGAGATATAAGCTTCAAAGGTTTTCGTTGAGTATTCGCTGAGATACGGGTAATATACGTTTTTCCGGCGACATCTCGTATTTCCAGTGAACTCTCCCGACCGGATTAGGGTTTCGAAGGTAGGAGATGACACTGGATGACGTGGCAGCACATTATTGGGCAGAGAAGAATTTTCTCTCTCTCTTTGTCGGCTATAAAGTCAGCCTTCTTTTTTGTTGTCGATCTCCTATTGGAGGAGATTAAAGGCGTGTGGGACCCTTATGAAGAAAGGAACCGTTGAAAGGGTTTGTGATGTCGCATTCTGATTGGACCAAACCAATCTCACACGGATCCTGCCCGCCACACCGTTGGATCAGATTGATTTCTCGCCGTTGGATCTGATGTTGTGTTTCTTTTGCTGAAACCTCATTGGTCAGCCGCCAACCCACATGGATCGTGAATATGGGCTGTTGATCAGCTTTAATACCAGCCGTAAGATGAGATTTAATGCCTCAATCTGATTGGTCAGAATTTTATCACACGGATCTTGGTTTTCTCAGCCTATTTTCTGATTGGTTGGTTTATTTTCACATGGATTATGGCTTTTTCTAGAGGAATTTAATTAAACCAATGGATATTTTAGCATATTTCCTCAAACACGGGTATTTTCTTATCAGTTTTTCAACAAGACTAACGAGATAATGCCCGAACGGAATTGCGAAAATTTTTATTGGCCGTGGATTTATTCTGATTTATTGGGATTCTCGTTTATTGATGTCGCGCAACGTTTGCTATCGATCACTGACGGGTTAGCTTTATTATCCGGTTAATTACTCAGCTTTCTCGTTATATCTCACGTTTTATTTTTTAGTGGATGCAGCGCGGATGTCAGCTAACCGGATTAACTGGAATCTCAGTTAATTATTGGAATTTATCCGTTAAATTTCTCGAGAAGCCGTTACTTGTCGAAAATTGACGGAATTTTTCCGATTGAGCCATTTTCGCCAGTATTTCTCAGAAATCTTCACGGAATTTATTTCCGGGCTCATTTTTCTTCGCCCGAAATTACGAAGACCCCGGTTATGATCATTTTTCGCTCGGGATCTCAAATTTCACAGATTTGACAATTATCTTTAATTTTTCGCATCCAACCCAGTCACGCGGAACACAAGATTTATTTATGGATCATTCACAATTGTCAGCATCCGGCTTCCGGTTTTTCGCGAGTTTGTCCAATTTCAAGATTGTTTATCTGGTTTCTCTAGGCAACCGATCGCGACAGTTCGACTCTCCACATCAGATTTTTACGCTTCCGACTTGATGTTTTTGGGGAGATTTAGAGAAATAAGAGGAATTATTATGGATTTGGATATCGGGTCGATTATTCGGAGTTGGAGCATTTTCGGTGTTTAATTGGTTTATCTGATTCGGTTTGTTGCGATTATGACTCCGATGTTCAGCATTTTCTCAGTATTGTACCCGACCGTGTGAACCGAGTGAGCGGAACACTTGGATCTCGACTGGTGCAACAAGAACAGAAGAAGCTTATTCAGAGGGGGAACCTCTACGACAGAAAGTCTCAGGTTTATCAGTTTCTCATTTGAAGATGTATGACTGAGCGATTCTTCAGCAGTTGAACAGATTTGAAAGCATCAGTAAAGGGGGAATTGTTGGAACTTAAAATCTATGTGACTGACGCCATCAAATCTGTTTACCAAAGCATTCGACTGAAGAATCCATGTGAATTGATTCAGAGACGCGGGTTGTGATGCTCGAGGCTTGCAGTTTGGACCGAAGACCGTTTTCTGGAAAAGTCAACCGTTCGGGTCAACGGCCAACGTAAAAGTCAACGGAAGATCGGTTCGAGCGTGTCAAGCTTCAGATTAAATAAATCAACTTTGATTTAATTAATATTTATGTTATTTACCTTTCTTGTAATTTTCAGTTATGTTATGTTTTTTCTGTTGTTAGTCACCCTCACTATATATATAGTGAGGATGCCCATTACAAGAAAGAGTCTCTGAGTGTGGAGATGTTGAATTTCTTGTAGAGTGTGAGATTTCCATTCTAGAGAGAGAGAGTGAGTCATGGATTTCCATGAGAGAGTGTTTGTCATGATTTCTTGATTGTAACCATTCGATTAATGAAATCATTCGACTAGTTATTATCATCTTTCTTATGTTTGATTATTCTATGATTCTTCTCATCTTCATCTTCATCTCATATTTTTATGGAGTTTTCGAATCTGAACCTTTGTTCTTGCTCAAGATCAGGATTCTTGATGTGAGAATCGGTCCTGACACTTGTCTATCACATATATATGTAAATTTAAAAGGCGATTATGATCTTTGTCACACCCCCTAAATTCCCACGCGTAGTAACGCGCCGCAGGGAGCGTGACAAACCAGGATCGCAGTCCATTAGTTACACCAAACGACCAATAATTAATAAAAACGTTTCATATTTCATTAAAATATACATTTAGAGTTTTACAATTGCGGAAGCGTAAATATGTAGGATCGTTATTAGTTAGAGTTAAACTAAAACACAGCCCTTTACTTGCAAATATAACCCTACGGAATTAAAGTTATATTTCACTTTACTTAAGCAAAAAGACATCTCAGGAAAAGTCCGGTTGAACTCATTATCTGGTGGATAATCGAGTTCACCCGGAATATTCGCTAAAAGATAAAACTGCTTCTTTCCGCTTGAACTGTCAGTTCCGCTTGAAGTGAGAATTCCGCTTCAACTTCAACTTCAGCCAGAACATAACAAAATTGGCATTCAGCCAGAAATCTTCCAAGCGTAATATTCCGTACATTCTCCTACTAAGCTGATGCTGTAAATTCAATGTTTATCTTCAAAAATTGACTTGTACCCAAAAATATTCTTCTCCTTATCCTACTTGTCAGTGGTTCTGATGTTGGCATCAAGGTTTTAAGATAACTCTTTTGAGTTTGTTTAGGTCACCTTCACATGCTTGAAAGATTCCTAGTCCATTTCGCTCCACTCTTCTTGAACAGAAATGGACTCATGAACTGTGAAGGTGCCATCGAATCTGTGAACATAAAAGAGCTTCTCTTCCTCTTCCCAAATGATAAACTTTATTTCACTTGCAGGTTCTTCTTCTTCTTCTTCTTCTGCTGAATCATCATCTAAATTTCTTCTGTAGAACACTCCGCAGTCCAGCACAATTGGCTCAATGATAAGCCTTAACTTGTGCTCAGCTCTTGAAGGACTCAGAATTTCTCTAAGCTTTAGAATGATGTCTGTCATTTGCAGCAAAGTAAGATATGTAGTGGCCTTGTGAACATTTACCACTTGAGTTGTGCGATTTGCCAACTTGAAGGTGAAATCAAAGGTGGCTTCATCCACTGTCCAACCCACAATCTGCCTCTTTCTAGGTGGAGCTTTTCTTTTCTGCCTTTGATCTCTTTTGTTCTTGGCATGCATCATTTTCCTTTTTCTTATCATCCTTTCTTCATCAATCATTTGCAGATTCTTGCACAATAGGTCTCTTGCCTTTGTCAGATGAGGAAGAAGGGCCAGTTTGAGCTTCAGTAGGTTTGGTGATGGTGGTAGAAGGTTCATTGATGGTGAGAGGAGGTAGGGAGGTTTGTGTTGGTGGTTGAATAGCTTCTGGTGTGGGACTTGAAGGTGGAGTAGGTGGGAAAATGTCAGAAAAGTCCATGGTAGGTGGAGGCTTCTTCTTGAGGGGAATGATTGGTGTAAAGTTATCTGTTCTGTACTTGGGGTTGGCAAGCTTGGTGGCTACTTTCTTAGAGATGGAGGGTGGTTTGTAGGGTGTGATAGCAAGTGACTGTAGAATTGATGGAACAATTGTAGGTATGGGGTTTGGGTTGTAAATGAAGGAGGGTGGAGGTTGTACATCTGCAACATTAGTAAATTCAGGTTTAACATTTACATTAGTTGTTGTACATGAGATGAGCTCTGAAGGTGAAGGCATCACCAAGTTAGGATTGACAGCCGCTATATCTCCTTTAAGCTCGTAAAAGATAGTATCAATTAAGCTGCAAAGTTTCCTAACTTGCATCTGAGCTACCTCTTCCTCTGTCTTCAAATTTCTGACCACAATAGCCCTTTGTACCTTTTTCAGCAGAATGTAATTCTCATCATTCTTTGTCAACCTGGTAGGCAATTGAGAGGCAATGGAAATCAACCTCTGCCTATCAGTTTCAGTCACTGCATCCAAATCGTAATCCTTTAGTCTCCAGTTGAAAGATCTTGTTTTAGCCTCTTCAAGCAAGTTCTCAAACACTCCATTTTGCAGATACAGATCATATTCCTCTTGAAGTTCTTTGTCTAGCCTTTCATCTTCTGCTATCCTTTTGGCATTTTCCACCATTTTCACTATAGCCTCAGCTTCAGGAGTCTGAACCACCTGTTGAATGGTTTTAGGAATATCAGTTTGAACAGGTGTTTCCGCTTGAACTGGTTCTGAGCTCCTTAAGGCTATCAAAGTTTCGGCTATGTCTTCTGCTCCTTCACTTCTTTGTTCTTCCAGTTGAGGTTCCCGTTGAACTTTCGGTTGAACTTCCGGTTGAACATGAATTTGGCCTTCAGTCACCACCCGAGGTTTGGTGACTTCAGGTTCTTTGTCAGCTATTTCCAGCACCTCTGTGCCTTTGATGCATAGTATCTTGTATATAAATAAATTAAATAAATTCCCTCATTTATATGCCTTTTGAATTTGAAAATATCAAAATTGGTGCTTAATCGTTTAATATTTGAATTATATATTTTTGATTGGGTTTTCTATTAATATTTGAGAAATATATAATTTTCACATTAACTTTGGATTTTTAATTGAGTTTATTAGAATGTGATATTTATTGATAGGTTTATTTGTTGAATTTTAGGTAATCGGTGCGTCCGCGGTGATTTTAGAAGAAGTCTGAAAAAACGAGAGCGAAAACGGAGTCCGGATGCAAAAGTTATAGAGAAAAAGAAAAAGAAAAAAAAATAAGTAAACATCCAGCCCAGCAGTCCAGTCCCCATTCTCGGCCCAGCACTTGCGAAGCCCAACTCCCTTCGTAGCCCAGCACCTGAGCCTGGCCCAATGCAGAAGCGGCCCAGCAGCATACAGTCTGCCCAGCGAAAAAAGAGAAAGATTTGCTGGAGGCAGGGATCGAACCCCTGACCTCCAGCTTATCCAGCGAGTTACCATGCGACCAGGCCAACAGCTTTTGTTGGTTTAATTCCAGTCCAGTATTTATTTATCATCTCTTTAGCAGTCTGATTTTTTTCCCAACAGCTACCTGTTCGCGACAGACCCTAAGATTTTTGGGTATAAATTATGTCCAGCCGTCATTTTCACAGAGGAACACCCCAAAAACCTCAGAAAAACCCTGGAAAAATCATTTCTAAGATCTACAACTTGAAAGGGATATTTAGCACTCAAGATTGAAGCTTTTGGATGAAGAAATTGAAGATCTACACATTCTTGGTTCCCAAATTCATCTAGAGGCTTGATTTTCTTCCCTTTTCTTTGTAAATCTCAGATTATGAACATGCTAAAGATTGGATTTTTAGTTGTTTTGATAATGTTTAGTGGCTAGATCTCATATTGTCACTTGAATTTGATGAATTTGAGCATGATTTGACTTTATTGTTTGACTTTTCAATGTGATATGATGAAATAGCATATTGATTCTGATTTAGACCTGTTGAATAATCATATATGCTTGATTAGCCTCTGTTAGATTCATATGATGTGGGAATTTGATATAGAATGAAGAACTTCAACTAATTATTTGATTTCTCATTGTTAAACTTTGATTTTTTTTTTTTAGTTTTAGCTTAATGCATGATCCGATGACCATCTACATGATTATATGAGTATGATTTGGGGCTGATTTTGTTTATATTTGTGTTTAAATTGAGTTGACCGATTCATTTAGCACATTAGGTGGTTTTTAGGCATTGTTTGACTAGTTAGAATACTTATGACCGTAAGGTTTTGACTTTTCAATTCGTGTTTAGCATTGCCTAAGTTCTTGGGGTTTCAACTCATAATTAGTCACGTTTAGGCCCTGCTTAGAAAGACCTTTCTAATGTAGTCCCTTTCGTGTGTGTTTGGTTCGCTTCGACCGAAGCGACTAGACAATTAGGCGGTTTCATCTAGTTCACTACTTGGACGTTTATTTGGGATTTCCTTAGTATTTAAGATGTGTCTATAGTCTTATTTACCTTGGTTATCATCATTGGGGGTAGTTATCACATTAATTAGTCAGACTTGAGGTGACATTCAGGCTCAAAGGATTCTCATCCGGGTGGCATTTTTCTTATATTGTTATTCCGATTCGTGTGTTGTGTTTGCTTACTTAGTTGTTTATACCAGTTATCTGTTTGTTTTCATCATTAGCTTTAAATCAAAACCTTGTTAGACTAAATATTAGCAAAGTCCTTATATCGAGAGTCTGCTTTACGCGTCCTTGGATTGATATCCGGTATTTACATATACTATGCTACATACGATGAGTATACTTGCTCAGAGCGTGTAGTTGGTCACTTGGGATTTACCTTTTTTTTAAAAATTTATCATATTAATAGAAAACCCAATCAAAAATATATAATTCAAATATTAAACGATTAAGCACCAATTTTGATATTTTCAAATTTAAAAGGCATTTAAATAAGGGAATTTATTTAATTTATTTATATACAAGATACTATGCATCAAATATTCCCACACTTAAACGTTGCTTGCCCTCAAGCAAAATCTCATGCAACACTTCCATAAGTCAATCGAAGACGCAACGTCCACCCAACCCAATGCAACTACTCAAGCCCACATGCTTCGCCAATTCTCAACATTTACACTTTTCAAAAGATTTATAATCCAACAAGCAATTATGATGATTTATTTTAAAATCATGGAAATGCTTACTAGTTAGACACACATCAAGGTTCAATCAAACAAGCATCACACCCCTCACAATGATCACTCAACTCACCGAAATTTAGTGGATAGATGATTAAAAGGATCATCGATTTAAGTGGATCACTCAAGGCCAAAAATGCACCCCATTGTCATAAGCTTGTATCGAAATCGCATCTCCACCAAATAACATAAAACCGGACATAAATCAAGAGGACTTTCATGGGTTGTAATTTTAGGCTAAGGTTTAGGGTATGGAATGGGAATGTGAAAGTGGCTAAGTGTTTAGAAATCCAGACTAGAAACAAAAGAACTAAACTATCAAACTTTTTACAAAACTAAACTAAAATCGGGTAATTTTGACCCGAACACAAAAGCTAATAAAAACTCTATTTTTTTAGCTTTTATCTTAGGTCTATGACCTCGAATAATGAGCTTGAATTTTCTTTTTTTTTTTCATTTTTTTTCAATTTTTTTCTTTTTCTTTTTCTTTTTCTTCTCCTTCACCAATCAAGTTTTCGTCTTCTCCTTCAGTCACTGAAGCAACTGCAACAGTTGTAGTGCTCTCTTCAACATCCATGGCTGCCTTGCTAGTGGAGGCAATGTTTCCTACCACTTGATCACTGGCTCTTTCAGCCGGAAAGATAACATCCTTGAGGAGTGTTGTGATCATGTTTATGTGCTCAGGGAGAGCACCGGACAATCAGCATGGTTGACTGTACAAGCTCAGTGAGGTTGGGGTTCTCAAAAGGAGAAATAGCAATCAGTTGACTGCATTTCATGTTCACCCAACTTTCTTCAACATTAAAGGGGTTGACACCAATTCTTTCACAAGCTGTGGCTCTAACTTCAGCTGGCATCCTCTCAACTTCTTCAATTTCAGTTATAACAGGGCTTGAGGGCATCTTCTCCCCCAATTTGACAGTATCAGCTTCATCAGCAATAACAGCTTCATCATCTTCTCTGATAGGGTTTGAAGGATCTGCTTCAGTGTTAATAGGATCAGCTTGCACCAAATGAGCAACAGTTGCATTTAAATGATCAACCTGTGCTTGGAGAGAAAGGTACAGTTTCGTCAATTCAGGTAGTGTATAACTGTCCTCAACTGGCTTTTTGCCAGTATCCTTGGACAAAACCAAGCTATCAATCCTAGATTGATCAGCAGTGGTACCCACGGCTTCTTGGCACCAGGGATTCTCTTCATCTGTTTCAGCAACCCTTGGATCCAATAAAGGACTTCTAGGTGCTGATTCAGAGAAGATTGCCGCAGATCGGGTCTTATTGATGTTACTGCTGACACCAAGATCCAGTGGGGATCCTTGGGCAGCAAAAACCCTTTCCGCATGAATCTCTTCAGATCTCCTGAGATTCCCCTCTGGTGAGGAGTGGGGGTTCAATGCAACAGTGTCCTGGTTCATCAGTATGTTCTCCTGTAATGAGGTTGGTGAGTTAATAACACCCTCATTTGAACCAAGATAGGGTGCATTGTCACTCCTAGGTGATAAGGGATGTAGGGGTGAAAAGTGTTCAGATGGGGATTGTGCATCTGCTTCTAATGACTCCCCCTCAAATGAAGGTTCATCCCTAAGAGAGAATCCCAATTTAACCAGTTTCCGTTTAGGCTTTTTTCCTTGAACGGGGTTAGAAGCTTTAGGTTGGTTGGTGGGACTAGGTGGAGGAGACCTAGTAACCACATTTCTCTGTCTTTTAAAAATGACAGGAGGTGAGGTTGATGATGAGGTGGCAGTGGTAGTGATTGTGGAAGCTTTCCTCTTTTTGGATTAAAAAGTTTTGAGAGTAGAGGAAGCTGGGACAGATGTGTGTTCAGAAGCTATTGGGTTTATAGCTCTGTCATCTTGAGCATGGGGCTCAGTTGCTGCTACAGTTTCCGGGTGAACCTCAGCAGTAGCAGGTTCATCTGGAAACTGCCTTGGAACTGGTAATGGATAGTCAGTGTCCCTTCCAAGAAATGCAGTCTTGTTTAAAGCAAGATTCGAAAAAGTTTTCTCATTAAGAAGTTTTTGTTGCAAAATTGTACCAAGCCAGAAGATTTGGGGGTACTCTTCTTTGAGAATGTATGTAAAAAATGTAGGGTACTAGTAGATATATTCAGAATGAATGTTGGATTTTAGGGCTTGAAAATCAGTTTGAAAAAATTGAAGTTTTCGCCTTTTACCACAGCATAGAAGGCGGAAGCCTGTTCACTTGCAAGCTCATCAAATCCACCCTTCTTTGGAGATAGGCACACCAAAATTATATCGGCCAAGAACCTCCATTTGTAGGGTAATTGCCCTTTCTTGATAGTTTTGCTTTGCAGTGAACCACCGTATCCAATATCCCTGAATAGTCGAAGATATTTCTGGGAGTCGACTACTTCATAACCACCGTTATCCCTTAATTTCAACAGTTTTCGCACCTTTTCTTCATCAATTTCCACATCTATGCCCTGAACCTTCGACACAATCGTTTCACTACCATCTTCGCCTTCGGTAACCCTAGCATGAGGCCAAAAGTCCCCCATAACTTCTTCACATATTTCTGCTTCAACAGTGAGCGCGTGATGAATGTGAGATCTTTTGATGAAGTCTATCATGCCGTTGTAATTGTCAGTATTGCTTGGTGGTTCTAGGTATGCCACCAAATTGTGTTCTACAAAGAACTTTGAGTCACCGATGGGCTTCTTGCCACTCGCCTTTGATTTTGGAGCCATTGTTGATACAGGTTTTGAGAAGATTGACGGTTAAACGGAGGTTTATCGGAGAGAGTTTGAGAGAAATTTGGGAGTAATTGCTGAGTGGGATTGAGAGAAATGGGGAAAGTGATGGTAAATTAGGGATTTTTACCTTTTCGGTGATGACATGGAGGAGAGAGTGTTAAAACTGACGGTTCAGTAACTGATGGGACATGTGCTTTATGGGTTATACGGCACAGCTGGTTAAAGCATGTCTTTATCCAAAAGTAAATTCACTGAAACCTCGGATTTTAATTAGTTAAAAACTTAATGGGTAAATAAATGTATATCCGCTTAGAAAATTGTGCCTTCCGGGTAATTAAATGGGACTTTGACTTTGTTGACCCGGAAGTTCAAGCGGAACCCATTTCTCCTTTATTTTTAAAAACTAAATTTCTTCCGTCTGAACTTCAAGCGGATGATTTTTCCGCTTTGAAGAATTGTTTTCAAAAACATTTTCCATGTCCTTTGCAAAGCATTTTTCCGGTTGAAGTTCACCCGGTGAGTTTCAAAAGTTGTTTTACTCACAGGTTGAACAGGAACTTGAGGCTGAACACCAAAACACAAGTTTTTTGAAAATTTGTGATAAATTTTCATAGTGTAATAGAGGTTACTGACTATGAGCTGAAATTATCATAAGAAATTTTCTTTTTCTTTTTCTTTTTGTATCAAGAGACGGGCTCTTAAGCACATGTCTCTCTTTTATTTGAAAATTGTGAAAAGTTTTTATTCAAAATTCATCATCCCAATGGCTGTGATGAGATAGAATAATATTTCCTCATCAATAGTTTTTGTAAACAAATATGCCAACTGGTGATCAGTATGAACTTTGAATAGTTTGATCAAATTCTTTTCTGCACAATCTCTAATAAAGTGATACCTGTTGGAATTTTGGGAGAAAAACTAGTGAAAAATGGGTTTTTTCACTAAGTGTGAAAATGAGTTTTTCACCAACTTTGGACTAAAATAAAATACAAATAACATAGGTTGTTGCCTCTGTATTTTATAGGTTTGTGTAGTACGTTGTGAGGGCTTTCCAACGCATCAAACCACGTCCAAATCCGAGCTCGTATGAATGAAATATCGAAGCTCAAAGTTGAGGTCTCGCAACTTGTGAAACTGCGAAAATTAGAGAGAAAAATGCTAAGTATAGCATGTTAACTCATCCCACATTGGTTGGGGATTGAAACCAAAAGTGGTTTATAAGGTGAGAACTTTACCAACTATTGTTTCCTTTAGTAGGACACATCCCTTGGACCCTGAGAGTTGCAAAGCACCCCTAACTCGCACTCGCACTCGCACACGCACGCGCGCGCGCGTGGCGTGGGCGTATGAGACGCAATGTGGCGCTTTGATGGCGCACTTTGCACTTCGCATCGCCACGAGCCGCTTGAGAGCCGTCTTATTGTTTTTAAGTTCAACTGGAAGTTGGTCCGGTTGAAGACCAGGCGGATGTTCAAGCGGAACATGAGTTGAACCGGAAAACAGGTTCGAGCGGAACTGGGTTCAACCGGAAAAAGTTCAGGTTGAAGTTCAAGTAGAACCAGTTCAGGTTGAAGTTCAAGTGGAATAGTTGAACCGGAACCAGTTCAGGTGGAACCTGTGTGGTTCAGCCGGAAGGTTCAAGCGGACCTGCGTGGCACCGCTGTTCGAGCAGAACGCGTGTTCCTCCGGATGGACAGCTGGAAATGCGTTTTTGAGCTAATTAAGGTAATTCCGCGTTAATTAGAAATCAATTTGCATTAAAGACGTTTAATGCAAAGTTTGACTACGAATTAACTTTTGAGTCCTCAACAAGAATTCCCACCTCTATAAATACAGCCTCATTAGTTGAGGCAAAACACACCAGAATTCACAGAATTCTTCCTCTCTCTAAAATTCTCTCTTCTTCTCCTTCTTCCATTATTCATCCTGTTCGTCAGGTTCTTCGAGAACTCAAACGTATTTTCAAGCTTAGAGTTATCCCGGCCGTACAATACGGTTTAGGCGATTGTACCCTGGGAAACAAAACGGTTCTTCGGTAGACCCGGAATTTGTTTTAAGGGACCCGGGTTTTGACCCGAATCCTTCGCCAAAGGTTCCTTGGAACCTTTCTTGTTTTTCTTAACTAATATCAAAAGTTTTTCCTCAAATCATTTTCTTTGACTTTCAAAACTTTTCCATATTTCTCTGTCATTAATTTCCTTCATTCAAATTAATATAACTTCATTTCACTTGTATTGTAATTTCAATTTATTTCATTTCCTTGTAATCTTTTATTCATTTCTTGTACTGTAGTTCATTTCATTTCCCTGTAATTGTTGATAAGAGTAGAATCTCTTTCATTGTATTGTAATAGATTAGATTTATTTTTCTTTTGTTGTAATCGTACTCAATAAAATATTTATTTTATTTTAATTTTACGAACGGTTTTCCTACAAACTTAAAACAAATTTTTAAAACACCGTTCGCTTTATAAAAACTTCATTGCCTCGAGTCTCAAAGTTGGACTTAGATTTCTCGAGGTGATCTAGTGTTTTAAAAATAAATATTTTTTTTAACTCGTTTTGACTCAAAGTTGGACTTAGAGTTAAACGAGTTGTCGGTTACGACAAAACTTTAACATCCATTTGTTGGACGTTAATTTTTTTTTATAACCTTAACATCCATTAGTTGGACATTATAATCTAAAACCATCTAACCTCCATAAGTTGGAAGTTATATATAAAAACTTTAATACATCTCTAAATCCGTCCATTTGTTGGACTTTAATCTTTGTAAAACGTGTGCGATTAGAGATTAAAAAAACTCTCTTCTACTCCTTGAAAACCATCCATTAGTTGGAGGTTTTTTTTTCTTACGTTTTAAACGTGCGCGTTTAAATAATTATAGGTCCGGAAAATCTATCAAAACACGATATTGATATCACCAACGCAGTGCGGAATCCTCGTTTATGATTGATTCAAGATAGAGAAGAGAAGAAACCCGAAGAATACGATGATTAAACAAATAAACACTTGAACTTTGCACACAAGTAAACTTGTCGGGTACAAAACCGTAATCGTAAACCCTCTTCTCTCTCTAGAAATCGTAATCCAGTCCCTTTGAATAGTAAACTCATGTGGATTTATATAGCCATCCCATGAGTTTACTATTGGGCTCTTAAACCCTAATCATAAACCCAAGCCCATGCCCATATCCAACAGTAAACTAGCCTAAACATAATAATAAAACTAGCCTACTAATCTAATGAAACCCACTAAGCCTAGCCCACACTATTTAATATTACAAGCCTCATAATCTAGTCTCTACAATCTTCCCCTAGGCTTGTGATATTAAATGTCTTCGATCTTTGAAAATCTTCTTCTT
Source organism: Deinandra increscens subsp. villosa (assembly GCA_039602395.1). NCBI lineage: Eukaryota > Viridiplantae > Streptophyta > Magnoliopsida > Asterales > Asteraceae > Deinandra > Deinandra increscens. The sequence goes on along the minus strand of JBCNJP010002041.1, from coordinate 19,001 downwards.
GACTGGCTGGCAAAGATGCTGATGAAGATTCTTTCCGCAGAAATCTTCATTGGGTTTCATAACGGGCACTTGGGACTTCCTCTTGATCAGCATCAGCTCGAACTTCTTGAAATGAACAAGTTAATGAGATGGAGGATTCTCAATGACTTGCTTCTTTTGAAAGAACTGGTTCTTGTTGAATCTTCGGTAACTGTCTTGAATCTCCAAAAATTAGACGGTAAATTTTGAAAACCTCCTAACTTTGGAGAACTTGATTGTTGATCTTCAAACTTCATGATCTCTGACTGCTCTCTGTATCATTTTCTTTTTCAAATATTTGACTTGAAATCTTCAGCTTCCCCTAAACTTGTGAGCATTTTCTTTGAAAAACTTTTGAAGCTTTTGAAAACTTGTAAAGACACCAACAACTTCCCCTGAACAGTTGTTTATTCAGATGGAAGTCTTGTCCGGCTGGTTCTTTAACTTGAGCATTAGCAACATCTTTCTATCATCAACCTCTCTGACACACATTTGAAAAAATATACTCCACCAGACATTTGATGACTAGTCTTTGGGTTAGAAGGTAATTATCATCTGTTCAGTTGATTCAAATTAACATAATTTTAACCAAACACCCTAATATAGATTACGGGTTTTCTATAAAACTTCCCCTGAACCCAAGACCTCTAAAGAATTCCCCTTAGCTGATAACTTCCCTTCAGCCAAGGACTTCCCCTAAGATAATACATATTATCCTCGAGTTCCCTTCGGATACTATGTATTATGGAAGTCTTTTCGGATAATACTTATTATCCTCCCTCCTTCCCCTAAAAATTTGTTAAGATCTGACGGAGGAAGTCTTTTCCATTAGATAATAAGTATCATCCTCGAGTTCCCTTCGGATAATACTTATTATCCCATACTCCTTCTCCTAAAAATTTAGCAAGATCTGTCGGGGGCATATTGTCATGCATTAAAACCCATGAAAAACACATTTTGACTTCTCAAATCGACCTGGCCAAGACGAAAACACACCAAAAAGAAATTAACGACTCACACACGAAAGATATAAACTAAAAAAATACTTACCAAACCAAACATGAGAAAGTTTACAAGGGATCAAACCGTATGAATCTGACTGAGGAACCCTTTTCAGCTTCAGTTACTCAACTAGCCCAGGTGATTGCCGGTATGTTTGTCCGCTTTAAACTCAAACCCGTTTAATCCCAACCGAATGCGTCATGTTTAATATAGTACAATATTACCATCATGTTTAATTGTCCCCACACCCAAGCGTACACAGCAAAACCTACCCAACCTCAGAGTTTATTGAGGATTCACAAACCCCCAGCTTCAGGAACCACGCAACACCATTATGACTACCACTTATTTCATTAACCATTAGTTGGTGATCAGGTCGGCCGCTAAGCACGCAAAGAAGATCAACTGAGTGATTTATTTATTCTGTTTTCTTTTTCATTTCTTTTTCATTTTTTTTCTTTTCTTTTTCTTTTCTTTATTATGTGGTGTAGTCATGACAACAGAGACATGGCGTGTGAGAGAGTGAATACTAGGTAATTACCACTCTCAACCCATTTTTTCCGGGACTCAGTCTTTTAAACCATGTAGACTAGGATGGGAATCTAAACATTTATAGAGTTTAAGATCACTGCACTTACATAGATGGTCATAGTTTTGGTTGAGCTTACCGACATATCATCTTTGAGCAGTCTTTCACATCAACCTGGCACGTGTCAGTCTCCGACCGTCTTTGAACATTTTTTGTACGTCCTATCAAAAGACATCATAAAAACTTTTCAGTTCAACCAGCACCATTTCTTCCCCTGTTTTTGTGAGACTTTTGAAATAAGACTCAGTTTTTCAGTCATTTTTTCATTTTTTTTTAAATTAATTAACAAAGACTTTGTACAAAAACAAAATGATCAGATCATTCCTCGAAGGCAATCATCTTTAGGCCTTCAACACATGATTCAAAATTTGGACGAGGAAGGGGTTTTGTAAAAATGTCCGAAACATTCTGATCGGAGCTTACCTTTTGAAGCTGAATTAACTCCCGATCATAGCAATCACGAATAAAATGTACCTTTATGTCTATATGCTTGGTTTTGGAATGTTGGACGGGGTTTCTGACAATTTCCAGAGCAGCAGCGTTATCACAAAAGATAGGAGTGTTAACGAATTCCATACCGTAATCTGTGAGCTAATTTTGTATCCATACTACCTGTGAGCTTCCGGCGGATGCTGCCATGTATTCAGCTTCGGCAGTTGATTTTGATACGGTATGTTGCTTTTTGCTCTGCCAAGAAATGAGCCTGTCTCCCAGGTACTGACATCCTCCAGTTGTAGATTTCCTGTCAAGGTCAGTACCTCCATAATCACTGTCAGTAAAAGCATACAATTGAAAATCAGTGTTCTTTGGGTACCAAAGACCAAGCCTAGGCTTGCCCTTCAGATACCTTAAGATACGCTTAACAACAGATAAATGTGAAAGTTTAGGATTAGCCTGATAGCCTGCACACACACAAACTGCATGCATGATGTCTGGCCTGCTGGCTGTCAAGTACATAAGTGATCCAATCATCGACCGATACTGGAATTCACTCACTGATTCCCCATTGAGATCAGCTGAAAAAAGTGGTCTGGATGCCATGGGAGTGGAAATGGGCTTGCAATCCTGCATCTTGAATTTCTCCAGAATCTCATTCACATACTTTGCCTGATGAATAAGAATTCCAGATTCATCATGTTTTACTTGTAATGCAAGAAAGAAACTCATCTCCCCTTGGTCACTCATTTCAAACTTCTTCCTCATAATCTCTTCAAATTCAGTGCACAATTCCTCATTCGTTGACCCGTAGATAATGTCATCTACATAAACTTGCACCATGATTATGTCCTCCTTCACCCTTTTCCTAAACAACGTTTGATCAACCACTCCTCTTGTGTATCCATTCTCCACCAAGTGATTGGACAGAGTTTCATACTAGGTGCGCAGAGCTTGATGCAAACCATACAAGGACTTATCCAGCAGATAAACATGGTCTGGATGTTCTTCATCTATGAACCCTGGTGGTTGAGTCACATAGACTTCTTCATTCATCTCTGCATAAAGGAAGGCAGTCTTCACATCCATCTGATGCACCGTAAAATTGAGATACGTTGCTACAGCAAGAAAGATCCGAATTGCTTCCAATCTTACCACCGGAGCGTATACCTCATCATAGTCAATCCCATGAACTTGCCTGTGCCCCTGTACTATCAATCTCGCCTTGTTTCTAACAATTATTCCTGTGTCATCCTTTTTGTTCTTATATAACCACCTCGTAGGAATAACCTTCTTGTCTTCTGGCCTCTTCACAAGTCGCCATACTCCCAGCTTTGAGAACTGATTCAATTCATTGTGCATGGCCTCCATCCAACTTGGATCTTTGAGAGCAACCATCACATTAGGAGGCTCAATCTGGGAAATGAAACAGGAATACATGAAGAAGTTAATGTTTCCCGTGCGGCTTCTAGTAGTGACTCATGTTGTCACTGGCCCAACCACGTTGCTGAGTGGATGATCTCTGTTTATTCTACTCACTTGGACATCAGGCACTGAAACAGTAACAAGCAGGTTAGTATTAGTAATATTATCAGACATACCTGGTCCTTGAGAATTCACTGTAGCATTATGTGTTACTGGACATTCTGGAATATTTGCATTAGAATTCCGTGAAGTCTCAGCTGATGCTCTTTCCACATGTGGCCTCACTTCAGAACTAGGAGCAATGATATCTTCTTCTTCTCCCAGATTATGGAAAACATTAGAGAAATTGAAACCTTCAAACAGTGACCCGTAGTCAAAGATCCAATCTGGTCCAGTACCCGCATCGGTTGGATTATCTTCCATCCAATCCACATCAAAATCCTCGATAATCAATTTGGTGGTTTTGTTGTACACGCGATAAGCACTATTTGCTGAGTAACCGACAAAATAGCACTCATCAGCTTTAGCTTCGAATTTCCCTACATCGGACTGAATTAGCACCGTGCATGGACACCCGAAGGTCTTGAAGTACCCCACTCTCGGCTTCTCCCCATAAACAATCTGGTACGGAGTCTGCTCATGTCGCTTGTTCAGAAGTACTCTATTCTGCACATAACAAGCTGTATTCACCGCTTCAGCCCAAAAGAAGATTGGTAGTTTAGCTTCACACATCATTGTTCTTGCTGCTTCAATGAGTGTCCTATTCCTTCTTTCTGCAATTCCATTCTGTTGAGGAGTGTAAGGTGCACTAAACTGTCCTTCAATACCCTTCTCACCGTAGAACATGTTCAACTCTGCATTCTTGAATTCTGTCCTATTGTCAGATCTTATACCCTTCACTCTCTTGTTCAGCTGGCTTTCTATAAGTGTGACGAACTGTTTCACTAGGGCCGGAGTTTCGTACTTGTTCGATAAAAAGAAGACCCAAGTGAATCGTGAGTAGTCATCCACTATTACGAGAGAGTAAGAGAACTTGCTGATGCTTTGTACCTTCATGGGACCAAAAAGATCCATATGTAAGAGTTGAAGAACAGATGAGACAAAATTTGTAACCTTTGGACGGTGTGGCAACTTGTGCTGCTTCCCCTTAGCACAAGCCACACATTTCTCCACAAACGAGAAATCTTTGATTGGTAAGTTTCTGACGTGCTCTCCTTTAGCCAGCTTAGACAGATTCTTCATATTAGCATGCCCCAGGCGACGATGCCACAATAACGCTAAATTCTCATTCTGCTTGGAGATGAGACAGGCTTCTTCAGTAGTTGGAGGTTTGCCCAAATTCAGCTGATAAGAATTTCCTCTTCTTGGAGTACGCATCAAGATGCACTCCTCTGGAATTTTGACACCTGGCTTCAGGATGATGCATTCCTTTTTGTTGAACAGGACAGAAAATTCACTATCACACATTTGTGACACACTGAGCAAGCTGTGAGATAATTCCTCCACGTAGTGCACGTCAGAAAAAGTCAAACTTCCACTCTTCACTACCCCTTTCTTACTGATTCTTCCACCTATCCCACCTGCAAAAGATACTCCTCCGCCATTGAAGTCTTGTACCTCTTCCAAAAGGGATAAGTCTCCGGTCATGTGTCGGGAACAACCGCTATCAACGTACCAGAGATTGTTGATAGATCTACTTGGCTGTCCCTACAAAAATCAGAAATCAGTGAGATTCAGGTACCCAGGCCATAACAGATCTGGGCACTCCTTTGGAGTCAGTGTAATTAACCATTTGAAGAACCATTTCTGGTTTTGGTTCAGATACATTCACATTTTGAATGTTGACTTTTGGTCTCTAATTAGGTTGTTTTTGAGATTTAGAACTATTTATTGAGTTCTTTGCAGGTGAAAGTTTCTTTGGTGGAGATGTGACCTTTTTTACCTTTTGGCTTGACAATAGGTGTCCACTCAAGTTTTAATTTTGTATAAACCAATTGTTCGTTTGAATGACATCTTTTGTTTTTTCAATTACTGATTTGCCCTTAGGTTTAACGACATGTTTGACTTTAGGCATTTGCATCTCACCAAATTCTTGTTTCATTTTGTCTTTTCTTTGATAAACTTCCTTAGGTTTGTAAGATGAGTTTGGAGGTCTAGTCACATTCCACTTTTCTTCAACATGCTTTGTCACTGGAGCTTTTGTGTTCAAAATCTTAGACTGTTGAGTCTTCGTTGGTTCTAAACTCTGCTTCCCCTGAGACAAAGCTTGTTGTTTCTGGTTTTTGTTTTCTCCTGCCATCATTTTCTGCAACATACTAGTCCGTGGGTTTTGCGGACAGTATGGTTGATAAGGTCTATTTAAGCAATTTGCAGCAAAATGTCCTGGTTTTCCACATTGAAAACGGTTCATAGGTCTAGGCCCATTTACATGACTACACAAATATGAACGTCTTGAGTAAGACGACTTCCACTCTGGCTTATAATCCCATTTGTGTATAACATGTTTTGTATCCTTTTCAGGTTGTGTGATTAAACAAAATTGTTCTGATTTAGACTTGTTTGTTATATTAAAAGCCGACACAACCTGAGGATAAGCTACAAAGTCTTTGGGTTTAGTCTCACGTCCTACTTTAGTGTTAGGCACACGAATTTTAAAACCATGAATTACATTACTAGAATTTGAAACATGTTTTAAGGACTTGGACACAGCTAATTGCATAGACTTAGACTCATTCAATTCAGACACTGATGCCAGTACATCATCTTTAGGTAAATCAGAAACTACACTACTCGACACATGACACAGTTTAACTCTCAAACATTCTGCATCCTTCCCAGATACATCTTCAATACCTACTTCATCTGTACATGAAACAAAACTATCAGCAGGTCCAACATCATTGTTTAATGACTCCTGGGAAGTACTTCATTCACAAGTGTCTGTCACAATTTTATCATGATTACCCAACCCATAAGACATGTGTTTCTCATTTTCTATTTCCTGAGGGGTCAAAGGTGTCACTCCTACCAGAACACTATCTAAGGGAGGTCCTATCTCATGTGTTCCTGATTCAGATCTGTCTATCTGATCCTCCTCAAAGATTATTCCTATTATATCTCTAGAGTTATCTTGAGGAACATTGTTCTTGCCCTTGTCTGGGAAACTAATTCCTATTCCACCCTTGTCCTTTCCCATTCTAACATCAGTTATATAGGAGTTCAAAGATTTTCTAGCCTCAAACATTCTTTTGCTTTTTGTTTGATTCACATCAAATTTAACCTGCAACTCATTGTACTTATGTGTGATCTCATCTACCTGATTCCTAAGATCAGCTATTTCTAACTTAGCATTGTCATACAGGAGAGTTTTCTCAGTTGCCAGTTTTTGATATTTTACTATGTCTAGCTTTTGTGCTTTAACCTTCTCCTCATTCTTTAGCCATCTACCCTTAAATGAGCTCCTTTCACACTTAATCTCAAACAATTCTATCTCATAATTTTTACATATTTGTCTAAGTCAAGGAATTATACGAGCACAAGTAGGATCAGAACATACCTTGAGGTTATCAACTTCAGCTGCAAAGGCTTCCTTATCTTCCACCAGATCCTCTTCAGCTTTTTCTTCATCAGTCACAACAAATGCATGGTCTTCATCCTCATCCCTTTCCATAGCAGCAATCATTGCATGAGACATGCTAAACTCTTTCAACTGAGGTGTCCAATCATAACCACCACCTTCTTGAACAACCAATGCCTTTGCCTCTCCCTTTCCTTCACCTGCTTTCCTTTCTTCTCCCCTTTCTCTCTTCGGCTTGCCGCACTCTCTTGCGAAATGCCCATACTCGTCACAGTTGCAGCACCTCAGCTTGCTTTTATCAAACCCCATCCTGATCTTGTCTTGATCTTTCCACACATTTCTCCCTGTCTTTGCCATTAACTTCTTTGCTCTGAAGACCGCCATAGCCATCTGCCATGACACATCTAACATCTCTACATCTTCAGGATTTATCTGGTTTAGCTCACCCGATAACATATCAGTAGGCACAAGAGTTCCGGCCATGAGAGCATGGTAACTGTTCATAAAACCCATACCGAGAGCAAAATTAGGATCATTTGTAGCATCAAGGTTGACGCCTCCACTTGAACTTCCTTTAGGTTGTGCCACAAAAGCAGTTGACTTTGCGACAGAGCATGGTCCACTCCCAGTTGACTTTCCATCTTGCTTAGTTTCCACATCTTCTGACAACAGTGCTTGATTCAGTTTTCCCGCCAAACTAAGAGAGCTTATATGGTTTAACTCTCTCTGCTTGTCATTAATTAGTTTGGACTTGAGTTTGTTGATCAACTCATCAAGAGATAGTTCACTCAGCCTGTTGTTGTCCTTAATGATAGAGATGTTGGTGTTCCAAGATTTGGGTAAACTATTCAACAGTTTCAGATTCTTGTCTTCCTTGTCTGGTTCAACATTGTAGCTGGACATTTCAGCCATCAGAGACACAAACCTCTGCACCTGTGCTTCAAAGGATTCACCTTGTACATGGTTGAACAGATTAAACTTTTGCTTCAGTATATGCTTACGACTTGCCTTTATGTCAGGATTTCCTTCATATGCAACAATCAAAGAATTCCAGAGTTGCTTAGCAGTCTTGCAGTGCTTAAATCCTTGAGCACTGTCTGGTGTCAGTGCCATAGTCATGATGGCAAATGCTCTTTCTGCTTTGTTGCATCTTTCCCAATCATCATCATCATACTCATCTTCCGTCTTAACCTTCCCTGCATTAACTCCTTCTGAGTGAGTAGGTGTGAATGGTCCATGAATTACTGCTCTCCAGAGTCTTAGATCTACACTCTTCAAGTGGTTTTCAAACCTATATTTCCATTCCAAAAAGTTATCCGCCGATGTTAGCCTAGGTGGACGAGTGATGGATCCAATCTCAAAATCCAGCTTCTGATACATACTTGGTTCGAAATCCATTACGAAAGCTTAGGGAACTTAAATCTAAAGTCCAAACGTCCAAATAATGAGATTACGATAAGAACCACTATGATTACGATCGTAAACAATTGATTACGATCGAGAACAATGATTACGATTCAAGCATCAATCGTAAACTTCCAATTCCGATCAAACAAACTCGTAAACACTGATTTCGATTAGAGGAGTCGTAAACACCGATTACGATCCCTGTTTCTGATAAGAATGTATCGTGAACACCCGATTACGATCAGAGAAAATCGTAAACTCCGATCACGACCCAAGTACAATCGTAAACACACTTCGCCGGATCGTAAACACGAAAAAAATCGATTCTTGAACTCGTAAACACGAAAACTATGCAGATCTTCAACCGTAGCAGTCGTAAACACCGAAAAACCCAGAAAAGATGTATCGTAATCACGAAGAACAGCAGCAGCAGAACTCGTAAACTCTAAAAACCCTTCAAATCTTCAAAAAACCAGCACTTTAACCCAGAAAACAGCTTGAATCAATATCGTGAGAGCCTCGAATCTGTGATTCTTGGCTCTGATACCAATTGTAGGTCCGGAAAATCTATCAAAAACGATATTGATATCACCAACGAGTGCGGAATCCTCGTTTATGATTGATTCAAGATAGAGAAGAGAAGAAACCCGAAGAATACGATGATTAAACAAATAAACACTTGAACTTTGCACACAAGTAAACTTGTTGGGTACAAAACCGTAATCGTAAACCCTCTTCTCTCTCTAGAAATCGTAATCCAGCCCCTTTGAATAGTAAACTCATGGGGTTTATATAGCCATCCCATGAGTTTACTATTGGGCTCTTAAACCCGAATCATAAACCCAAGCCCATGCCCATATCCAAGAGTAAACTAGCCTAAACATAATAATAAAACTAGCCTACTAATCTAATGAAACCCACTAAGCCCAGCCCAAACTATTTAATATTACAAGCCTCATAATCTATCCTCTACAATAATAATTCTGAATATTAACTTGTGTAGTCTTCTATTTTAGAAAAATGACTAGCACGACCGAAAAGCCTAAGGAAACACCATCGGTTGGTACTTCCACTGGCATAACGGCCAACACCATCGCCAGTCATGCCGAAAAACCCGAGAAGTTCTCGGGTTTGCACTTCAAAAGGTGACAACAGAAGATGTTGTTCTACCTAACCACCTTTAACCTTGCGAGGTGTCTCACAGAGTCCGCTCCCCAACTCGGTGAAGGGGAAGCCAACGCTGAAACCGTTAATGCGGTTGACGCTTGGAAACATTCAGACTACTTGTGCCGTAACTACGTGTTGAACGACCTCGTGGACTCACTGTATAATGTCTACTCGGTGTTTAAGACTTCCAAAGAATTATGGGAGTCTTTAGACAAGAAGTACAGAACGGAGGATGCTGGCACGAAAAAATTCGTGGTAGCCCGTTTCTTGGACTACAAAATGGTTGATAATAAAACCGTGATGAGTCAAGTCCAAGAACTTCAAATTATACTACATGAGGTTCACGCAGAGGGTACGTCCCTTTGCGAGACATTTCAAATGGCGGTTATGATTGAAAAGCTTCCGCCTTCGTGGCTTGAGTTTAAGAATTATCTTAAACACAAAAGAAAGGCGATGACCGTTGAGGATCTCATTGTCCGTCTTCGTATCGAGGAGGACAATAAGATGGCTCAAAAAGCCACCACCATGCAACCTTCGGCTAAGGTGAATATGGTGGAGGTTGGTCAGTCTCCCAAGGGAAGCAAGCGCAATGGTGGGGCCAATGCCAAAGGCAAAGGCAAAGCGCTGGAGCACTTGGCACCGAAGAAAGGGGTTGTGAAAAAGAAGCCCCAGAAGTTCTCAGGAAAGTGCTACAACTGTGGGGGGCATGGTCATCGGGCGGATCAGTGCCCGAAGCCACAACGTGAGCGCGCTCACATGGTGGAAGATGACATGCCACTGGTGGCCATGATCACGGAGGCGTCTGCCTTCATTTCTGAAGTCAACATTGTGGGGGAGAACCCTGGCTGGTATGTTGACACCGGTGCCACCCGCCACGTGTGCGGAGACAAGTCCCTCTTTAGTACATTTAAAGAGGCGAAGGGGGCCGAGAAGCTTTATATGGGGAATAAAGCTACTGCCGACATCATCGGTGAAGGCAATGTGGTCTTGAAGTTCACTTCAGAGAAGGAGCTTACGTTGAGCAACGTTCTGTACGTTCTAGAAATCAGGAAGAATCTTGTTTCTGGATGGCTGCTCAACAAGTTTGGATTTCGCATTATGATCGAGTCTGATAAGGTCGTGTTGACCAAAAACGGCATGTTTGTAGGCAAGGGCTATACCCAAAACTCTATGTTTAAATTGTCTACCATGGTTATTAATAAAATGGCAAAAGCCTCCTCTTCTACTTACATGATGGAGTTTTATGATTCAAATATGTGGCATGGTAGATTAGGACACGTCAATTTTAATTCAATTCGCCGTTTAATGAATTTAAAATGTTTGCCAAATTTTAAAATAGACTCGAAATCAAAATGCGAAACGTGTGTCGAATCCAAACTTACAAGACAACCATTTAAATCGGTTGAACGAATAACCGAACCCCTAGACTTAATTCACACTGATGTGTGTGACTTGAAAGTCGTCCCCACGCGTGGTGGACACAAGTACTTCATCACGTTTATTGATGATAGTACAAGATATTGTTATGTATACTTACTTAAGAGTAAGGATGAAGCGATAAAAAAGTTTGTCTTGTTTAAGAACTTGGTTGAGAATAAATTCACCAAGAAAATCAAGGTTTTGCGGAGTGATAGAGGAGGTGAATATGTTTCACCGTTTGCGGACTTATGTGCACAAAGTGGAATTGTCCATGAGACCACCGCACCTTATTCTCCACAATCCAATGGCATTGTGGAACGAAAGAACCGTACATTGAAAGAGATGATGAATGCCATGTTGAATAGTTCTGGGATGAGCCTAGACATGTGGGGGGAAGCCATCTTGACGGCTAACTATCTTTTGAATAAGATACCCCGCAAAGATAAGGATAAGACTCCTTATGAATTGTGGACGGGCAAAACGCCATCCTACAAATACCTCAAAGTGTGGGGGTGCCTAGCTAAGGTATTAGCTCCTTTGCCTAAGGTGCAAAGGTTAGGACCCAAAACCGTTGACTGTGTGTTCATTGGATATGCAGAAAACAGTAGTGCATATCGGTTTCTTGTCCATGACTCGAAAAATCCCGATATACTCGAAGACACTATCATGGAATCAAGGAATGCTTCATTCTTTGAAAATCTATTCCTGTGTTTGTCACGAGAACGCGCGAGTTCATTGACACCATTAGTTGGTGACGAGACTCGTGAAGATCCATTTGTTGGTGACGAGGTTTATGAACAACCATCTGTTGGTAATGAGGTTCGTAAACGGTCTGCATCTGATGAGGGTGAGCCTAGAAGATGTAAGCGAAAAAGGGTTGGAAAATCCTTTGGACCTGACTTCACGGCTTACATGGTTGAGGGTGATCCCAATACCTACCGCGAGGCGGTAACCTCGTCAGATGGGCCTCACTGGAAAGAAGCCATCAAGTGTGAGATAGAGTCTATCTTGAAGAATCACACTTGGGAGCTTGTCGATCTTCCTAAGGGTTGCAAACCACTTGGATATCGGTGGATATTCAAGAAGAAGTTGAAAGCCGATGGCTCCATTGACAAGTATAAGGCAAGGCTAGTGATCAAAGGATACAGACAAAAGGAAGGTCTGGATTACTTTGATACTTACTCACCTGTTACTCGCATAACCTAGATAAGTTTGGTGCTTGCTATAGCGGCTTTACGAAATTTGGAGGTTCACCAAATGGATGTAAAAACCGCGTTTCTAAACGGTGATTTAGAAGAAGAGATCTACATGGAACAACCTGAGGGTTTTACCGCTCCTGGCCAAGAAGGCAAGGTGTGTAGACTCGTCAAGTCTCTGTATGGCTTGAAGCAAGCTCCTAAGCAATGGCACCAGAAGTTTGACCGTGTCATGCTTGACAACGGATTCAAAATAAATGAGTGCGACAAGTGTGTCTATGCGAAGGACACACCTAGAGGTTATGTGATTCTATGTCTCTACGTAGATGACATGCATATCGTTGGGAGTGATGATAAGATGGTCAAAGCTAATAAAGACATGTTGAAAGCGAGATTTGACATGAAAGACATGGGGCTCGCAGATGTGATACTCGGTGTAAAAATCATCAGAACCCCAAATGGTATTGTCTTGAGTCAATCTCACTATGTGGACAAAATCCTTGAGAAGTTCAATGCAGGAGATAAGAGTGTGTCTTAAACTCCGGTTGATACTACCCTTCATCTTGCTAAGAATAGAGGAAAAGGGGTTGCTCAGTTGGAGTACTCAAGAGTGATTGGGAGTCTCATGTATCTTATGACATGTACCAGACCAGATTTGGCTAATGCTGTGAGCAGACTAAGCCGGTACACGAGTAATCCGTGCGCGGTACATTGGAAAGCAATGACTCGTTTACTAAGGTACTTAAGATACACGAGAGACTATGGACTGCATTATACCCGAGATCCAGCAGTTATAGAAGGATACTGCGATGCGAATTGGATTTCGGATATAAAGGATTCCAAATCAACAAGCGGGTATGTGTTCACGCTTGGTGGCGCGGCTATTGCTTGGAAATCGGCTAAGCAAACTGTTATAGCACGGTCCACAATGGAATCTGAGTTCATCGCCTTGGATAAATCTGGTGAAGAGGCGGAATGGCTACGTCAATTTGTGGAAGAAATTCCAAGGTGGCCTATGCCAATGACGGCTATTTGCATACATTGTGACAGTAAATCGGCAATTGGGCGCGCCCAATCCATGATGTACAATGGCAAATCAAGGCACATTAGACGTAGACATAATACGGTACGACAACTAATCTCTACCGGAGTTATCTCAATTGACTATGTGAAGTCAAAGGATAACACTGCGGATCCGTTTACAAAAGGCTTAAGCAAAGAGTTAGTTTTGAAGTCGTCAAGGGGAATGGGACTAAAGCCCATTGGGTTGAAAGCTGATGCGAAGGAAAACCTAACCTATGAAAATGGAGATCCCAGGCTCTAGGTTCAATAGGACAACCTAATCGCATTGGCTAAGGTCACTGTGGGGGAGTACCCTAAAATCTTAAAAGGGAGTTGTGTACTTCCTAGTCCATTCCTATCACCAAACAGTGAAATGTGTGAGGTTAAGCATACGATGGTCAATGACTTTGTGTAAGTCATAGATGATTTTGAGTAAATCATAATACCAATGCTTTTAATGATTGTGGTAATCACCTATGCAAGAGAGAAGTGCGGTCGCTTCGAATGGATTTGTTGGGCACAAATCCTAGAGCTCTAGCAGAACCAGGCAAGTGTTCCAGGACCATGATTGGACACGACAATGAGGGCTAACCAAGTTAGGGAAAGTGTTGTGTGGGTGTAATAACGGTTACACAAACGGTCGGTTGCGCCTTGCGCTTGTTTTTTGGACCTTATCGCTTTTGTGCGCTTTGAGCTTTTTAAAACCAAGCCACCCACCCAAAAAATATATTTAGTGTTCATAGGTTCTATTGTTTGTGTAGTGTCCACTCCAGCCAGGAACCACAGAGTGTGGCTATTATGTGTTGAAATTCATGAAGGAGGTAGTTCGGCAAGGGCTTGTAGTCCTTGAACAAAACAAAGTAAGTTTTCTCATATTCTAATTAATTACCTTTATCTTTGATGATATTATTTTCTCGTATTTTATCTTTTATACAGATTGGTGGAGATCGTAATGCTTATACAGATGCTGATTTTGATGAGATTCGTGAAGAATGGTTGACCTACGCTTGCAACTTCATTTACATGGACAAGAAGTAGTAGTAGTGATATCCAATATATATGCATGTAAACTTTGAACACTTTACTTTTGTCATTGTGATCGAATTGCATGTATGAACTTTGAACACTTTACTTTTGCTATATGTATGAAATGCATTGTTTTGGTACACCAGCAATTCTGTATTTTGGTTTGTGAAATGTGATTTAATAGGGAAATCAGTAATTTTAGAAAAAAATATTTAAAAAAAAAACAGTTAAAAGGATGACACGCAAGAATGAGTGTCATAAAAGACATGACACGCAAATTTGCGTGTCATAATCAGACGACACAAAAAAATATTATAAATATAAATATATTAATCACAGACGACACCCTTTCTTGACACGCAAAATGGGTGTCAAGAATGGAGTGTCAAGGATAGCGTGTCATTGTTCGCGCGTCAAGAGCTTCTTGACACGCATTTTGCGCGTCAAGAAGCTTCTTGACCCCCGCATCCTTGACGCGCATTTGCGTGTCAAGAAGGCACCTTCTTGACGCGCAATGCACGTCAAGAATGCCAGTTTTTGTAGTAGTGTACCAAACACCAGTAACCCAAGTATGCTTCACAAAGGAAGGTTCAAAGGGGACACCTACCTATCCTGCAATACTGGACTGCCGAAATTGCCTTTGATTCTTGAAGAATAGATCGATACCCATTCATGTGGGGGATTGTTGGAATTTTGGGAGAAAAACTAGTGAAGAATGGGTTTTTTCACTAAGTGTGAAAATGAGTTTTTCACCAACTTTGGACTAAAATAAAATACAGATAACATAGTTTGTTGCCTCTGTATTTTATAGGTTTGTGTAGTACGTTGTGAGGGCTTTCCAACGCATCAAACCACGTCTAAATCCGAGCTCGTATCAATGAGATATCGAAGCTCAAAGTTGAGGTCTCGCAACTTGTGAAGCTGCGAAAATTAGAGAGAAAAATGCTGAGTATAGCATGTTAACTCATCCCACATTGGTTGGGGATTGAAACCAAAAGTGGTTTATAAGGTGGGAACCTTACCAACTATTGTTTCCTTTAGTAGGACAGATCCCTTGGACCCTGAGGGGTGCGAAGCACCCCTAACTCGCACTCGCACTCGCACACGCACGCGCGCGCGTGTGGCGTGGGCGTATGAGGCGCAATGTGGCGCTTTGATGGCGCACTTTGCACTTCGCATCGCCGCGAGCCGCTTGAGATCCGCCTTATTGTTTTTAAGTTCAACCGGAAGTTGGTCCGGTTGAAGACTAGGCGGATGTTCAAGCGGAACATGAGTTGAGCTGGAAAATAGGTTCGAGCGGAACTGGGTTCAACCGGAAAAAGTTCAGGTTGAAGTTCAAGTGGAACCAGTTCAGGTTGAAGTTCAAGTGGAATAGTTGAACCGGAACCAGTTCAGGTGGAACCTGTGTGGTTCAGCCGGAAGGTTCAGGCGGACCTACGTGGCACCGCTGTTCGAGCAGAACGCGTGTTCCTCCAGATTGACAGCTGGAAACGTGCTTTTGAGCTAATTAAGGTAATTCCGCGTTAATTAGAAATCAATTTGCATTAAAGACGTTTAATGCAAAGTTTGACTACGAATTAACTTTTGAGTGTTCAACAAGAATTCCTACCTCTATAAATACAGCCTCATTAGTTGAGGCAAAACACACCAGAATTCACAGAATTCTTCCTCTCTCTAAAATTCTCTCTTCTTCTCCTTCTTCCATTATTCGTCCTGTTCGTCAGGTTCTTCGAGAACTCAAAGGTATTTTCAAGCTTAGAGTTATCCCGGTCGTACAATACGGTTTAGGCGATTGTACCCTGGGAAACAAAACGGTTCTTCGGTAGACCCGGAATTTGTTTTAAGGGACCCGGGTTTTGACCCGAATCCTTCGCCAAAGGTTCCTTGGAACCTTTCTCGTTTTTCTTAACTAATATCAAAAGTTTTTCCTCAAATCATTTTCTTTGACAAATTTAATTTAATTCAAGTAAGTTAACTAGTATTAGAAATAATGATGACATCGATAAATGTAGCAAATCAGCTTTGGCCAGAATTACTATATGTCAATAACTAATACAAGTTAAGGAACTAATATAAATTATTATTAGGTTTTGTAAAACATAAGCAAAAAAGGTTTTAAACAAAACAAATTTTAATGTTAAGCCCCAATTTAGCAGAAACCCCCCTGTTGCGCGGAAATGTTGATCGCTTACCCCGGAAATGTTGATCGAATCCTGAATCGTTATAATAAATAGATAATACATATGTAAATATTACCTGTTATCATCTGCTTGAGATCAGCGTGCACCCTAAGGTTGACCATCCTGTGAGTAGCCTTGGTTCCCCTTTAGGGTGTATACTAATGATGGTGATAATCGTAAAGGGGGTTACGATTTGAGAGAGAGAGAGAGCGAGAGAGCAGAGACAGAGAGAGACGAAAATAATGATAGGTGATTAACCTCTAATCTCTCTAATAAGGCCCTATATATACACCCAAGGGGAAACCCTAGTCCATCAATTAAGGGCAATTACTGTCCATCAAATAGATGTATGATAGGGTTAATTAGGTAATTGATCATTTAAGATGATTAAAGGTCACATATTATATTTAATTATATATATATACGAAAAATATGTATATATATTTAGTAAATATATTTTGTCTACCAGGAAATACTATCATGATAAGTTAAGAAAATAAATTTTGTAGAACTCCTTCCTTGAGTTTTGTAGTATCTTTTCTTCTTGAAAGTTGAAACACTTGCTCTTTGTCTCTCCCTCCCAGTTGTCAGTATAATGATCGTTGCAAGTTTCTTCATGTGAATCAACAGCAACCGAAACCTAATTCATATGGATTCGGTACATAATACGCTTCTCAACTTCAAAAGCCTAGCCCGTTTGGCTTTGCTGTTCACAGCACTTCTAAACCTAATCAATTCAAGGTTCATTTCTTTTACATATATGTTTATCTTTTGTATGTTAAAATTTGAACATTAATAGAGCTTAAGCTAAATATGTAAGAATTTATGAGTTCTAAGATAGCTAATTCCATTTTGGTTCATTTTCATATGTTTAGGAAGATAAAGAAATGAACTTTGAAGTCCACCCGTTAGAGATATTCCCATAGATTTTACTCATAGCAACTGTGATGTGGTACATTTGACATAACTTTGAACAATCGGTCGGTCAAATGCTAATTCACAAACAAACGATGAAAATAAGCTCTTGTGCCGCAAAGCGCGCACAAGGCATCTTACTACTAAAATTTAAAATACATTAATACGACGTGAATATGTTTTAAAACTTATAAAATATACCGAATTGTCGTCGCCAACGACCCAATCCGACGCCTTCCATTTCTTCTATAGATGATAACTTAGTTCTATTGAATGATATATAGTTTGTATAGAACTAAACTAGGAAATGAATTAACATACGATGGTTTATATAGAAAATTTTGAATGAATTATATGTCATGTTAAGAGATTAAAATAGAAATCATAAGCCTAATGGTTGTATCTTTCAATACATGTCGGGATGGGGGGGGGGGGGGCACGGATTTGATTGATAAGAGTTGTATTAACCCATACGACTCCTATGCAAAATGATTGGGTGTGTGTAACACATTAAGGTATGTGTATAACGATTGTCTTTTCAAATAAATATAAACATGTTTTACAAGATACATGTGTCACATCGTATGAGGGTGAAAGCATTATATGGGCGACACACAGTCATACAATCGGTATGAATGAAGCGACAAATATCAATGCTATAACCATGGACATAGCTGATAGCACCATAAGCTCATATAACCATTTTTGTATTTTCATACAATGTGTTAATAGAAATTCTAATCATTGCATTTAATTCATTAAAGAGCTAATTACACAAATGGTCCATGTGGTTTGGTGAAATAACAGACTCAGGTGTTAACTTTTTTTAGTAACAACATTGAGTTCAGTGGTTTTCAAGTTGTCACAATATCGAGTACTAAGCCTAAATAACATCTAATTTTTTTAAATTGGACTGAAATGACCAAAATATCCTTATATAATCAAGAGACTATTTCTGCAATTAACTCGAACCTAAATACATGGGCGCTTTGGGTATTTTACTAAACTGGTAAATAATTTTGTGTTAAGTTGTCCCCTCTCCCCCTCTTCATTCCACCACCACCAGCCGCCACCGCACGTAAGGCCAACACCATATCAGCTAATTTCGGCCCACCTAGTCTCATTCCCCACCCCAATCGACCTAAACCAAAGCATCACCCATTCATTTCTTTCCCAATCAATCTTCATAACCGATAAAATATCACTTGATTTCTCCTACATCTCCCTCGCTAGTTCGGCTCATCCTTGCATTGTTGAGGGAATGATAACCACCACACATCATTTGCCACCCTTTTCCAACTTAAGACCAGAACAGGGGTAGAAGGTTTTGTGGTTGTGATGGTGGAGGTTTTGTGGTGGTGACTATTGAGGTTTGAGGTGGGGTCAAAAGTGACTAGGGTAAGATTTTTGGGTATATCGAATAAGATGAGCAAGAACACATGAGGGTGTGGTGGTGGTGGTAGTGTCTACATTAGATTTGGCGATGGCAAGTCGGTGGTGGTTGGATGATTGGCTACTGACATAAATGAGTCCCTTTAAGTAATTTTAATCTTCCCCAAGAATACCAAATCCCACTATTAATT